>SADC01000827.1:0-17715 GCA_004194705.1 Ditylenchus dipsaci | reverse complement strand
CTATGGCCAAAATACTTATTTGTGGAGCTATTTGGTACCAAATAAAAATTTTTCCGTGTTACTTGAAATCAATGGGTGATTGAATTATGAACCGTCTTTTTTTTTTTCGCGATCCTGAACGTCATAATTCAATCACCATTGATTTCAACCACACAAGATTTTTTATTTGGTACCAACTGAATCTACAATATCTATTTGGCATAGAGCAACCCAGCATTCTCTGGTATAGCATTGAAAGGTGGCTCGTACTGGAAATACTCCAGTACTTTGATTTAGTCTATTCAGCAAATAACTAGTTCGAACATCCAGTTTGCGTCGAAACAAGCCGAGCTAGTTATTATTTATCATTATGCATTTATCGTTATCAAAAAAGGATATACCAAATTTTCTACGTATTTCACGAAAGACCCCTCATTCGATCAGGCCTCTTTGTATGAAGAACTGAAAGTCTACGACGGCTTCAAGTTCTTTTTAAGTCGATGCTGACTGTTGTTACTCGATTTTACTAAAGGATCCGAATTCACACCAAAATATTCACTCATACT
Organism: Ditylenchus dipsaci; assembly: GCA_004194705.1. Taxonomy (NCBI): domain Eukaryota; kingdom Metazoa; phylum Nematoda; class Chromadorea; order Rhabditida; family Anguinidae; genus Ditylenchus; species Ditylenchus dipsaci. Next base: position 17,170 of record SADC01000827.1, on the reverse strand, counting down.
TTTATCATTAATTTGTTATTTCGTCCTAGTCATTCGTGTTCTGAACAGTTCATAACTCAATCACCATTCATTTCAACCAACACGGGAATTTCTTTATTTGGTAACTGAATCTACTTGTAAGTATTTTGGCCAAAGACCAACCCAGCATTCCCTCTGGTTAGCATTGAAAGGGGTGCCTTAGTACTGGAATACTCCAGTACTTTGATTTAGTCTATTCCAAAATACTAGTTCGAACATCCAGTTTGGCGTCGAAACTACCGACAGCTAGTGTTTTTATTATTATTAATTCATTTATCGTTATCGAAAGGTATATAAGTATTTTCAGTACTAAGGCTCCTTTCATGCTACCGAGGAATGCTGGGTTGGTCTGTGTCAAAAATCTTAAAAGTGGATTCAGTTGGTACCAATTAAAATGTCTCGTGTGGTGAATCAATGGGTGATGAATTATGAACGTTCAAAGACCACGAAAGTCAGGACAAAACAACAAAATTTATGATAAGAGTATGAGTGAATATTTGGTATGGATTCGGTCCGTAATCAGGTTTCATATATATCATGTAACCTGATATGATATGATATCATAGGGTTATATCAGTATCATAAATTTTTTTAAATTCATGTCATATCAGTTCATATCCACTATAATTTTTGAGCTGCCATATCATATCATTTCATATCCAACCATACAAATATCGGTGATATCAACTGATATCAGGTGATGTCAAAATATTTCAACGTAATAAAAAATAACATTGTTTATTTCATGAATCTAGCATAACTTACCAAAAAAATCACTCATACGAAACACCCAAACTCTCGTTTACTTTATTCTTCAACACTTGTTCGTGCAACTCAACAAGTTAATCGTCAACCGCTTTCTTCTTTGCTTTCAAATCAGTAGGATTTACAGTTGGTGCACATCAGGCATATAATGTCAACCGCCGAGTCAGCAGCACTGTCTAGCGCAATAAACGCGACAACCTCACAATGAGCTCTCGTCTCAATAGTTTCAAATTTTAGACCATACCCTGAATATTTTTACTCGTGTGTTATTTTTTTGATCAGAAAAAAGCCGAAAGTTTACCGCTAGCAAAGATTTGATTTGTGTCGCTGCAGCTTTCCAGTTAAGAATCCTGCTTTCAAAATCGTGACGTTTTAGTCGCATCGGGGGAGATGAATCAATGTTGTCCAAAAGCTTATGAACAATATTTCTAGTTGCCACTCTTTTAAATCCACAAACTTACAACTTTCTCATCAAATCAGACCAGCAGGAAGCCATTAGTTTACTCCACTCACTAATACTGTTGATCAAATCAATAATCTGCTGCTGTACAACTGCTGGCACCTCGATTTTGCTAGAAATCTCTCTCAAGGCTCCTTGATAATTTGGCAAAAGTCAATAAAGTTAACACCCCTGATTCAGAGACAGAAAGCCGTTTGAAACAGTTCAAAGACGTGTAGAGTACATCCTAAAAAGAAGCAACGAAAACGCTGAGCCGATTCCGTTTTGGCTGAGTATGAAAAGACGGAATGGAAGGACATCGCTACTCTAGCACTTGAAATTCTGACTATCTTGCAATAAGCTCACCTATTGAACGTGTGTTCTCACATGCAACTATGGCATCTTCAAAGTCCAGAACCGTGTTAATTTGATTTATTGAATGCTCAACTTTTTACTCATTTAAATGCTCAATTTCTCAATAATGAATAATAAAGTAATCTGAATAATTATTTTTACAATATTTGAAGTAAAACTGTTGATATCCTTTCATATCATATCATATCACAGCCATATTACGTTTGTGATGTCATATCAATATCATATCAGACAATTTTAAAAATTCGACATCATATCAGATGACATGAGGTGAAATTTTGACTCATTCATATCATCTAAGGTGATATCATGTCAACCCAATATCATATCATTATGATATCAGGGCTCCGAAATCCATATCACGAAAACCCTGCCGTTTATAAAATCTTCAATTTTCGGCCAAAATTTTTCTTCAGCAAAAGTTTGATATTTCACCTAAAAGGTGTGTGCATTCTGTAAGGGAAGGACTACTAAGAAGTGCGAAAAATGCGACGTTGGCATGCGTGATGATTGCTTCAACGAGTTTCACGTGGAAAAGCCATGACTTTGTGTCCTATATGTACCTCAATAAACATAAAAGGCTTAAATCGCTTATTTTCGCTTATCAAAGTAGTGAGAGAAAGCAAATAAGTGGACAGTGTGATTCCGTTTAATGATCGTTTCCTGAGTTAGACTACACCTCAAAGCTAAGTTGAGACGGAAGAGTATCGACCAAAACTTGGTTCGACTAGTTATCAAAAAAATCAGTTTTTCAATGAAAGAAAAACATGATCAACAACTTCTATTTAGAAACAGTTGCTTCTTCGTCGTCTCACTGAGCATTTTTAAAACTGCTCTCGATCAGACTTCTGATTTGTAATGCTGGTTATCCTGCCATGATGCCATTACTATTATCTTCATTTTTTTATTCTACGTGAAAACGTATAATACAAACAACCACTTGGAGATCTGAATTTCATGAAAGACTTTCATGAAAAGGTTATTCAAATGTAGTCAATCTTCAATATATCGTTAATCTTCTGATAGATATTCCTTTTTAAATAAACCCATAGTTTTTTGACTAGAACTTCAGCGTGAGAGCCATTTTTTTCACAATTACAAGATTTTTGCACATCTGAAAAATCAAGCCGTTGGGGCTCTCTTAGAGAAAATGCGATTATTATCATTTTACTCAAGAATTTTTTTGAACAGCACATTTTATGCATGTTAAGATACTATTTTTCAGGCTACTTGCTGCTTTTGCTCTTTTTTTGTAAAAAAATCACCTGCTTTTTTGTTTCATGAGCTGTGGCCGATTAATGCTGTGTCTAACAGTTGACCATGCGCCCTATGCACTATGAGAGAGTGTTGTCGGGGGTGTGTTTTTAGCGGGCTCAGTAATTTTCGGTCCAAGGCCACTTAGGCAAGCGTATGTTAGGACGAGCTCAAATGTACTTCCTTCACTACAATCAAAGTAATGAAATATTTGTGAACCTGTCTCAACATACGCTGGCCTACTGCTGCCTAAGCCTAGAACCAAACGAGGTTGTCTTTTATTTATAGTAAGTGACCTGTATTCTCACCTTCATTTTGTCCTTTATTTAATGTGCACATTCTACAAAGTTTTGTTAGGTTCTAGGCATTTTTCTTGTCATCCTCCTATTTATTTAGGATGCATATTTTTTATCACAAAAGAATTTTAAATTTAAAACAAAATCGTAGAAAAAAATTACGTATTTAAAACGTTGTTAATCCTTTTAAAACCTTATTGAACAAAAAAATTTAAAACGTTATTTTATGTACGATTTAATTTTTTGTTCAACATTCTGTTGCGATAGTAATATGCACCATAAAAAGTATGAGGATTACACCTGCGTGAAATGTGTTTTTCAAATAAAGAAAATCTGGCGACCCGGTCTAAACCTGACTTAGTTTCGAATTGAGCTGAAATTGAGCCAAATTGGCTAGAAATACGGAAAGTTGTGGTCGATACAAAGCTTTTTAAAAATTGGGACAAGCTGTACATTCTTTAAATTAAAAAATGATAAGCTTTTCGATTGAAAATACAAATTAAGTGAGAATTTTATGTCATGATTGCAATATGAACGGCACTGCTTAACCCAATCAAGACCAGCGACAGAGTGGCCGATGAGATCGTTGAAGATTGCTGCGCCCTCTACAACTCATTGATGGATGAGAACTCACTAAACGCAGGGTAATGGCAGACACGGGCTAGAAGCCGCATAAATCCGCCTAAAAACTAGTTCAGTTTTTCGAGGGAGTAAACGCAGTTGATTGGCAAGAAAGAATGATTTGGTTTGTGTTGCGTTGGTCAAGATTTGAAAAAAATGTTATCTGTGTCATATTGTAGACAATGTGACGAATGTGGTTAAAAAGTGGCTGTGTGGCTGTGAAGTGACGATCGTACTATGTTCGTTGAGCAAATTATTTTGAATATAATGGGATGAATGTTTACAATATTTTCATAATGGAGGATTTTAGAGGTCGAGGGAATATTTTCAACTGCTCTCTAGGGTGAGGGATCATTGGTGAGTGGGGGATTAATAGAAAAAATGAGGTATTTTGCAAACTTCTTTTTTGCGTATTTTGAACCCACGTATTCAATTAGTTCCATTTTTTCATCATTTTCCAAATATAAATGTATTACACTCAAGATATCGAAATTGGCCTCAAATTCTCCATATTTTTAAAGACTTGAGAAATGGTTAGCCTGGCCTTATTTGATTTTTCAATTTGAAAGCAAAAAAAGTCGTTTCATACCGATTCTCCAATCAAGAAATCATCGATTATTCTGACGTATCGGTTTTAGCCAGCAATTCGTAAGAATAACAAGTTTCAGCTATAAAAAACTTGAAAATGGAAAAAAAAAACGAAATCCAGACTCAAATTTAAAGTATGAAATTCGATTCCTAGATTATTGGAACGAATTCGAAATCACACAGAGAATTATTCGAACTCTTGAATCGAAAAAGCGTTTATTCATACGAATATATGGATTTTTAAAAAAGTATTTTGAAATAAATAATAATTAATTAATAATAATTTGAAAGTTGACCTATCATTTTGTAGCCTACTAACTTTTCTAGAAAATTATGCATCAACTATTAGAGAGCTGTCAGAAATTTATTCGAACTCAGCATTCGTAGCTGTACTCAAGTGGTCCAGCCTGACGTCCACCCGGAGAATAAGGGACTGACTTAGTTTTTTGGTCTCTGAGAAACCGTGTTCAGGACAGGATTCTGGATAGGGTACACTGATTTTTAATTACTTTCAGCTCAATCCAAAATTTCGGATGCTGGAGGTGGATGCCTCTACAAGGAAAATACCAGGTGGACCTCATATCCAACCTGAGATTTACTGCCTTTACAAAGACTAGTTTATAGTTATAATTCATGAAAAATTAATTTCTGCTACCACCGGGATTCGAACCTGTAACTTTAAACATTTGCGCAAATGAGTTTTGCGCAAGTAAGTAGTAATCAAAAAGTGCACTTTGCAAGCCATTAACAAATAAACAAAATAATATTTTTATTTGTCTTTGATTTGTAAATGCGCCGAAATCTTTAACTCGGAAATTTCCTGCGGGCATAGTGGTTCCTATGAGTGTTGTAGAACCTGTTGGGCACTAATCAAGAAAACACGAAAGATGTCTCACTTTTTCAAAAATGTGGCCAGTTTCGGTGATAATTTTTTAGATTAAACACTAATTCGGCATATTTTGGCTACCGTATGATAGAACATCCATTTGCTTTTGTTTCAGAATTAGAAAGTACGCTTCATCTGAAGCAAAATTAATACTCCCAAAACCTGTTTTCTGGACTAATTCGGACATGATTAAGAAAAAATTTGATCCAACTAAACGACCACTTGGTTTGGTTGGTGCATATAACATCCAGCAGAACTCCGGTCGGTTTATAGATGAGGATTTGAATGAACGAAAATAATTTTCAAGACCAAATTATGAAAAAAAATAATTTTCAAAAAAAAACGACAAAAAACGTCCAACGCGAGATGTGCCCGACGCAGAATGTTTTCGAGGCGAGATGTCCTGTGTCCGGCAGGGCCAGCTCAGGACATTAACTTCTAGGAAAGTAATAATGCCAGGAAAAGCGCCTTCTAGGAAAACGTGCATATAGGAAAAATGAAAGGTATGGACAATTGACAACTGGACAATGTACTCTAGGACAATGGCCTGTTTGGAAAAGCACCTTTCAGGAAAAAGGACACTAGGACAATACACTCTAGGACAATCGCCTTTTTGGAAAAGCGCTTTTTAGGAAAAGGGACACTAGGACAATTTACTCTAGGACAATGATGTCTTAGGAAAAGCGCCTTTTGGGAAAAGGGACGCTAGGACAATAGACAATAGGACAATCGTCTTCTGGGAAAAGAACCTTTTTGGACAACTTTTTACTGTTTAAAAAGTTATAACATCACTTTATGTGTCTAAAAACAGTGTGTCCTATAGTCTCTTGTCCTGTTCTCCATTTCTTTCATGTCATTGTCCAAGTGTGAATTGTCTCAGCCTGGTGTTTTCCTATATTCAAGTTTTCCTAGAAAGAGATTTTCCTAGCATTATTACTTTCCTAGAAGTTAATGTCCTGAGCTGGCCCTGCCCTGTGTCCGGTATACCAGAGATGGGCAAAGATCAGATCTGATAAATCTAGATCAGATCAGCTTAGATCAGGTCGCCAAAGATCAGATCGATCTAGATAAATCTGATCTGACAAAAGTTATTGTCGAAATAGCCGAAATTTTGCGGGAATTCGAATTTCATAGTCTGATTCTGAGCAATCCAAGTCATTTCCAGACTGATGAATTTAAATTCCCGCAAAATTTTGCTATTTTGACAATAATTATTGCTAGATCTTGCCTGATCTTTGGCGATCTGATTTGAATTGATCTAAACTGATATGATCTAGACCGACCTGATCTTTGCCCACCTCTGAGATATACAAACATATTGGGTAATGACATAAGTTCTCGAAACGATCGTGTGAACTTTTTTTCTGCAAAAACTTTAGAATCTGATTTTCATGTCTTTCTTCATTAGAATGGAGAAAATCGAAAAAAATGTATTTTTCGCCCTGGTCGCCTGAATTACCACGTATTGCCCATTCTGATAAATGATTACAGGTGGACCAAAGCGAATAATTGCAAAAGAAAATTCCTCGATTTTCTTTGTTCCGACGGTGGAAAGCCACAGGTAAACCTTTCGTTGTCAGTTTATTATTATTTTGTTTGTATTTTAAAGGTCAGCGTGAAAGTATGTAAAAGCTGTACTATTTCCCTGTTATATTCGGTTATGTGATGGTAGGAGTTATAATAGCCTACAGCGTGCCAATCACCACTGATCACTACTTAAATAGGGGAGTGGTCAGTTAGCGATGGTTTTTTTCAAAATTTTTGATATTTTTTGCCATAAAAGTACTCTTTTTGTGGAAAACAATTTTTCTGAGGCCACCCAGTAGCTGAAATTTCCTCAGGAATCCGAATAAAAAAACAGCATTTTAAAATAACGCGTGGTTGCTAAGATATGACCTAAAGTTGGGTGCTTGTCATTTTTAAATGATGACCATCCAACTTTAGGTCATATCTTAGCAACCACGCGTTATTTTAAAATTCTGTTTTTTGATTCGGATTTCTGAGGAAATTTCAGCTATCGGGTGGCCTCAGAAAAACTGTTTTTACAAAAAGTGTACTTTAATGACAAAAAATATCAAAAATTTTGAAAAAACCATCGCTAACTGACCGTACACCCTTAAATAGAGCAAATTGTGAAATAATGGTTTCAGTTGGGTTACCCACTTACTCGTGCCAGATAAACGAATTAGGTTTTCCATTCACAAATGTGTACAGCAGGGGTGTACACAAATGTGTACCCCCGAAGAAGGCTTGGTTGGTTAGAGATGCGCGCACTCACTTACCTTAGACATAATTCCAAGCAAGACTCTTGATGAAAAATTCTTGATCAAAATAAAAAAATTGCGTGCTAGTGGATCCAAACCCACAAGGTTTAAAGTCGAAGGATGCGCAGTAACTGACTGCGCTATTGGCACGACGTTATGATTGTGTTATGTGAAGCTTATACATTGAAGTGATGTTTTTGCGTTTTTGTCTAAATGTCTAAATAGTACACATATTAGTTCTATCTAGTAGAGCAGAGTGGATTCAACTTTAAATCTGTTGGCAGGATTGAGAAAATGTGTGTATCCCGTGGCAAATGGGTGCTATTTTATTTCGACCCTATATTTATTAAAAATGAGCCCAAAATTCACATTGCTGTTTTGACTCATTCTTTTCAAGGTGTGAGTGTATTCATAGCAGCTTGATTAAGTGTGTTGTGAAAAAACTGTATCATGTAAGGTCAATAAAGAATTTTCGGCGTTTTTTTGCCGATACTATTTCTAATCATGTTGTTTATGTTTTTTATTGAACGGATAGATATGGAATGAATAAAAAATGGATAGAGTAACATTACGATTTTTTCAAGCGGGCAATATTTTTTCGGTATACATTGCTACCAAAGTCGGTCTGACACAGATCACATGACCAGTCTGCGTTTGGAGGACTGTTTAGTGGCGGTCTAAATTTGGAATATAGTCATCTGCATTCGAAAAGGATATAAAAAAAATTGAATTTCAAACCTTTCTGCAACCCACACTTGTTTTAGAATTTGAAGACCATTTTCTACCACGAAACCTTGACAGGGTGGTCCCAGAAATACTCTGGTTTCGAAACGTTTTTAGTTATTTTAGTAAATGAACCGCCTCGTAGATTATGCAGAAGAGGTGCAGGATGTTTCACCGTCACTACTTTCACCGTTCACTAAATTCATCGTCAGCATTATAGGACCGCTTAGACCGTTAAATAAAAATTTTCAAAACTTTTGGTACCAAATTGTAGCTCTGAATGTCAGCTGGATGTTGGTACCACAATTTCTAGAAAAATTTCAGATCTAAACTTTGAAAGGCGCTCACTCTCACACTCACTCTTTTTCATCACCGTAGAACGCAGGCTGAGCGGCTTTTATAGTTTAGAACTAAAAATTTTTGTTTTCAGAAATAGTAGTACTAAAATGTAGCTGACATTCAGGGCTACAATTCGGTGGCAAAAAATTAAGATCCAAGAAGGGGTTCCTGAAATGCTGACTGTTAACTTAGTGAACGGTGAAAATTGACAGACGGTGAAAATAGTGACGGTGAAATGTCCTTCGCTCTGCGCTTATTTCGTGGGGTTTTCTTAAAAATACTATGTAGGTTTTAAAATTAAAATCTTGAAAATTGGAACCTAGAAGAGAAACACATCGATCTTATTTTTTGTTACAGTAGATATTACTGACAGGAACTGGTTTACAAAAATAAACCGATTGTTGTCTAAAAGTGGTCATACAAAACTTCTCTCCGCGCAACATTTTCTAATGGAATCCTCTAACTTAATTCAGCTTTCAGCACAAAACACCAGTTCATATCAGGTCTCTCATCTGTACTTATTTATAAGATTTGTACTTATTTTCGCCTTTTGTACTTATTTCGTATTTATTTTTATTCGTTAATTTTTTCAAGTGGGCAATATTTTTTCGGTATAGAGTCAACTCTCGATTTAACTTCACCGCCAGGGACCGCTCACAAGGTGACGCTGAATCGAGGGTTTACTTTGACTAAACCATAGAGGGACCAAGACAAATATATACCAAAAACCACAGGGGACCAAGGCAGTCGAAATTTTTTTTTCGAAAAATGTCCTACGTACACACTCATTTTGGCGAAACTCATTTACGCGCCCTCGTTTGGTCGCTCTTACTTGGGCGCGATTATTTTATATTGATTTTAAAATTTTTCAAAAAGTCAAAAAAATTAAACCTGACGGCTGCTAAGTAAAGCACCAAGTACCCGCCTGAACAGGTATTCAGCTGTATAATGCAAAAATTTTGGATTTACCAAAAAGTACTTAAAAGCCTTTGTATCTAACTAAGAATTATGCGCTGAACATAATGGCGCCTAAATGAGGGCGCCAAAATGAGTTTCGCCCAAATGAGTAGGAACCCTTCGGACAGTGCCTAAACAATGCAAATCACAAAACATTATTGAAATGAAGCAGTTATCCACCTGTTTGCTAATCAAAAACATTGGCCTCAGACTTTTGAATGAAGAGAAGGTGATTTGTAATGACTTTGTTTTGATATAATAGTAATGGACAGAGGTAGGAATAGGCAACATAACCATATGCCTAGAATATCTCTTTATAAGTTTTGGTTCTAAACAATAGCTCATCAGTTGTCCACCAATGTATTAGTCAACATTTAGAAAGGCTACCGCCAACGGCTGGGATGCGTACTTTGCCATTTCAAGTACAGTCGACTATGTCAATAATGTACACCATAAGTTCGTTTCCGCCTAGTATCCGACACTTTTTTTACCTAATCTAGGACTCTCCATGTGTGCGTTATTTCTGCCAGAGTCGACTGTACGTCCGATATGACTTCAAAAAAGGAAGAAAAACTGATTTTAACTACTGTTTGTGTGTTTTAGCTGCTAAAACTTATAAAAATATGCGTGAAACCGCGAGCACACACTCGCATCCCCCCTCCCCCCACCTTTTCCCGTGAAATTTTCGTTTCTTAAAGGACCCTGTCTCTTCCTTATCATGGCAATTTCAAAGATTTGAATGCGCGCAGGACCACATGGATCTTGTCAATAATGTTTTCGAAAAATTTTTTCATTTGCATTTTAAATTTAAAACGTTCTGTTTTATTCGATATAATGTCACTTAATGACAGTGACAGTTATGGAGCAGTGCAAGTCGGATGAGTTGTTTATATGAAGCTTCAATCTTTTTGCGTAAAGAGAAAAGGAACAAAGACAATAGACACAAAAACATCACTTCAATATATAAGCTTCACATAACACAATCATAACGTCGTGCCAATAGCGCAGTCAGTTACTGCGCATCCTTCGACTTTAAACCTTGTGGGTTCGGATCCACTAGCACGCAATTTTTTTATTTTGATCAAGCGTTTTTGATCAAGAGTCTTGCTCGGAATTATGTCTAAGGTAAGTGAGTGCGCGCATCGCTAACCAACCAAGGATTGAAGGGTTCATTGAATGAAACACGTATTGTTGCATTTTCAAGTAACACCACTAGGAATTTTTATTTTGACGATTTTTTCAAATTTAAGAATGGTCATTTATTTATTCTACAACAAATTTGCTCGACGGTGGCAGCGCTAGTCTAGTCAACGATTCGCGCCAGCGCCGGCCTAGGCAAAAAATTTACGCGAGCGGGAGGGGCTGTCACTATGATTGTTGTACAGTCCGCCTTTAATAAAGTGTATTCTAATCATACTTGGACGAGCGGCGCCGCTAGCGGCGAGCGGCGGGCGGCGAGCGGCGCCGCTCGCCGCGCCGTTCGCCGCTGCATTTTTCAGCCGCCGCTGCCGCCGCCGCTCCATTTTTAGTCTCCGCCGCTGCCTCCGCCGCTCTTTTTCAGTCAGCGCTGCTGCCGACGCCGCTGCCTCCGCCGCCGCCTCTGCCGCTTGTTTGAACCTTCGAAATTTGTTTTATTCATTTTTTTTGCGTTACAAAACTAAAAAACTGGTTTTAGGTACATGTCCACGGCTTCTTCTGCAATCCGGCTGATTTTGGCAGTAGTGAAGCGTAGTGAGCGTGTGGGGTTACTTCCTGAATGAATTCAGAGGCAGCATCTTTTGCGTTTGCACTTAACTTTGAGCCCAAACCTTGGAATCGATTCATGAATGTAGATACCGTATTTTCTCTAATAATGACCCCCTCTCTAATGATGACACCCCCTTATTTTTGACTAGGATTTCAGAGTTAAGGCCATTTTCGATTGACAATTTCGGAATTTTGAGTGGTTGAAAAATAATGACCCCGGGTCATTATTTAAGAAAATACGGTATCCACCGTTCTTTTTTATGCAATACTCACACTATTTGAGTAAATGATCAGTTGATTAAGTTCCAAGTGTATTGTCATAAAATATGTCGATGACTTGAAGCTACAAAAATTCAAATATTAAATAGAGTTAAATTTTTTTTTAATAAATAAAAAATAATTTTTGTAGAAATCGTAGTAGAATGTTGACATATGTCTCTAAATTCGAGAGTTGGATCGACTAACTTCGGCGGAACGGGTGGAAACGGTTTCTAACCAGAAAAGTAAGCTAGAGCGACCACAGAAAACAAGACTACCGAAAATATCCCGACAATACAATTGTTGAGAGCATTCCACACCTCGGCGAGTGGGGTCGACGTTAGAGTCAATTTGGAAAATTGAAATTTTTTAACAGATGTAATGAGAAATTTTCAGCTTGACTTGAGCATGAACCAGCCCTGTAGCATTTTTGTCTAGCGCGTTTGCTTTCGTATTTGATGCAGCGTACGGATTTACAGATTGATCATTAAATAAAATTCGTTGAAATAAGTTATGGGCTTCATGATGCACCGAAGCCTAAGCCTAAGCATGATCATCGTTTCTTTTAAATCCTATGGCGACATTGTAGTTGATGATGTTTAGTTCATTCTGTCGACACCTGCCATGAATTGATTGTAGGCACGGACAGTATTTTGCTGATCGAGACGGATTCTCTATTTTTCCTTAGCAGACGAGCGACTGACAGAGTGCATTGGCTCGAGATCGTCATTTAGATCAGGCATCAAAGCATCAAAACGGGCATTTGTATACTGATTCAGCATTTTCTTTAATTTCTATTTCCTCTTCATCGGAGTTTTCAACAATAGCTGATGGAATGACGGCTACTTATATCCAGTAACATTAACATAGTCTGATTCATACAGAGAAAGCCGTTCAATAAGCTAGGTAATCGAATTTTCGCCTATTGAATATTGTTCGTGCTCACAAGTTGTCACTCTCTGATGAATCAAGCTTAGATCAGGCTTAACAAGAAAATTACAGATCGCCAATGAAAAGCAACAGTAATTGTTGTAAGACAAAGAATGATAAAAATGTCAAAATCTCATCATTTCACGAATCACACCGTGCTTTGACAACATTTCATAAAACAGTCAACCCTCGCTATAGTGGCACCCCTCGGACCGGTCTTAGGTGTCACTATAGCGACGGTGTCGCTATGGCAGAGGTTTTCAAAAAACTTCTTCAAAGGTTTTGCATACGCTTGTACAGTTAACTGCCAATTTGATGCCCGTTCTCATTCAGAATCTAACTATAACACCCTTTGAATCAAATTGTTTAGTTCTTTGACAGTTCTGATTTTCAGTATGGTCGAAAATATTGCAAGGAATCCATTTTGCTGGTCAGAAGCTGGTCGAGAAAAAACTATAGTATCGCCATTTAGACTCCCAATACTGGATTCAATGTTTAAAATTATTTTAATCGAAAACTTGAATTGACGTACACATTTTGGGATCTAAAGCTGGGAACCCGATGGGAGCCGCACCTCCGCACTCCACACTCCCGCGCAAATCTTCACTCCCGCGGTGCGGCGACAGCGTGTACACAATCAGGCGACACTTTTTAGAGCCGCACTCCCGCGATCTTTCATTCTGAGTAAGGCGAATTTTTATTCGGAGTGCGGCGCATTATCGTTGTTTCATTTTTTTTATGCTCTTTTCGACGCTTAAATATTTTTGAGTACAACTTTTCCGCTTGTGGATCCTAACTGAAACTTTTTAAGACTAAGACTACGATCTACAAATTTCCGGAAAATGGTAAATTTTCCAAAGTAACACAGAAACCACCCTATCTCACCTGAAATCATGTGCTCAACACAGTTTGTTAATACCGAAATAGTGATTTTCACTAGCCACAACACTTATTATGGGTAGATACTTATTCTGAGGGAGCATCTGCCTACAAATCCCGAAAATATCAGTTTTTTATATAGGATTGTAAACCATGATACTAAGAATTTTGAAAGAAAAAGATGAAGTTCTCGCAGCAATCGATGGCGGTAGTAAAGCAAAGCAGGGGCGGCTTAAGACTGCAGGTATGATCAATCGTCCTGTCTGGAGTGAACCTTCGATATGACGGCCCCTTTCAAGTTTTTGAGGTATTGAGGTAAGGTATTAAGGTATTGAAAAATTCATCCCTTCAGTAGTTGACAGTTAAAAAGGTCAACCCTCGATATAGTGGCCCCCTATGAGAATATAATATAATTATAATAAATATATCAAGAAAAATCAGCGATTAAAAGGTATTACATACAACCAGTCCTGTTTATTTGATTCAGTGAATCGATTCGCCAGAAAAAATGAATCGAAATTCGCGGATCAATCGATTCGCAAAATCGGCAAATCGATAAACTCGCAAATCGATTAATTCGATTTCGCGCTTCATCGATTCACCAAGATCGCGAATCAATTGATCCGCGAGTTATTGATGCGAGAGTTACCGATTTGCCATATTTCGGGAATCAATTCATACGTGATTCTCGAAACAAATCCACAAATTTTTAAAAATTTTTGTATGAAATTCTATAGCGGGCAAAGACCCAGACGCGTATTTTTTTTATCTCGCGAATCGAATTAATCGATTCATTTCAAAAATTTTTGCGCGAGTAGATTGATTCAGGACATTTGTTCGCGCTTTAAATTGATTCGCGAATCGATGAATCAAATAAACAGGTCTGCATACAACTATGATTGTAGACTCTTTTCGAATAGAATCAAATTTACAATGAAATTCTGTGCTGGTAAATAATTTAAAAAATTATTTAAATAGATAAATAAAAATTTATGAAATAAATTTCATGAGGTTGACGAGCTGATTTCTCAACTCCATTTCGAGGTGAATTTTTTAAAAACGATTGCATATTCGTGTTTCTCGACCCGGATTTTTACGGGGAATGATCATCAGATTCTGTGAAAGTGAAGAAAAAAATTTGGATTTGCCTTGGTAATCAAAGTAAAATTTAGAAAAATTTGAAAATTTTTGTTTTTGTAATTGTCGCCTTTTGAATTTTAAAAGGAATAAGGGCTATATTGAGAGGGGAGGAAATAAAAGGGGCCACTTTCATGGCAAAACGTTAAAAAGTGAATATTAATATATTTTAGCTGTCTTATCATGTTTTTCAACTGGGCCGTGGCAAAAAGAGACTCATTACGCATTTTTGATTTAGAGTACTTCTCAGAATCATGTCTAAGGTATGTGCGTGTGCGCATCTCAACTCTCAAGCCCTCCGCACCCTCTTCAGGGGCGCAGGCGGCTTGGGGGTTTGGAGTTAAGATGCGCACACCCACATACCTTAGACGGATATTGTCTAGAAAAGTTACCGAAAAGGGCACATTTGTCGAACCCTCTTAAGAGTCTTGCTCGGAAAATGTCTAGGTTTAGTGTGTGTGCGAATCTTTAACTCTTCAAAATTTTTGCGCTCATTATAAAAGTGTTGGTAAGTATTTGTATTTGGAGTAGTTGTGTCACTAGGACACTCTGATATCTACTTGCCCAAGGGCTTATTTGCAGGGCCTTACTTGCGGACAAAAATTTGCGGACGAGAATCGCGAACTTCATATTAGCATCGTCTAAGTCACAGGCTCGACTAACATAGTTTTTAATGCTGTCATCCTTTACTCCGGCTTGAGATACCTTCTTTTTTCTGCTCCTTCTCTGCAGAACTTCGTTCATCTGCACAATTCGGTCCGCAAATCTTCGTCCGCAAATTTTTCATCCGCGAAATTTGGTCTCACAAAGTCTCGTCCGCAAATCTTCGTCCGCAAATTTCGTCCGCGAATTTTTCATCCGCGAAATTTGGTCCGCAAAGTCTCGTCCGCAAATCTTCGTCCGCAAATTTTGCGTTCGCAAAATTCCGGTCCGCAAGCGTTGCGTCCGCAAAATATTGTTCGCAAGTTTGGCCAACCCGCCGGAGCAAGATTAGCTTCTTTATTAATCCTAAAAATGAACGTAATGAACGGCCGTTTCTAACCGTGTGGACAAATTGTGATCACAACAATATGTTGAACAAGAATACTACTGGTCAATTCAGTCTTTATATTTAATGGGTTGTGTTGGTTGGAATAACAAATCCAGAAATTAAATATTCAAATCTTTAGCTAAAGAACTAGAGCTAGAGTTGTAGTAAAATCAGGTCCAGAGTTATATAGTGCCGAATCGAGGGTTGGTGCGATCCAGAACAAGGTAAAAAAATAACAGATTCGGGGTTAGACTGATCAACTTACTGAGTTTTGGTGCCAGATCTGGGTCCAAGTAATCCAGGATGAGAGTTATGGTAGCAGATTTAAGTAAGAACTGATACACGTCCAGAGTTAGAGTACAAGATACAGGATCAGAGTAATCCAGGTCCCAAGTTGAAGTGCCAATTTCAAGCTGATTTTAATTCAGGTCACAGTTTTAATTCAGGAGATCTATAGTTAAAACCAACTGAAGTTAGAACTAACTTACCGTATTCACTCTATTTTCCAACCTCAAAAAATCGCGGAAAATTTCGGGGTCGATTTTGAGATTTTCGCGTGCTCAAGCACAGTTAAAAAACTGAAATTAGGTAATCTCGTAGTAACTAAGAAAACGCAAAAAAAAGATTTGCAAAACGTTTGCTTAGGCTGAGATATGGGGACCGCAGGGTGGGAACTTATTAGAGGGTGGAGAGTAATAGAGTGAGCACGGTAAACTAAGTAAACTAACTAAAGTTAAAGTACTAATTGCAGCGTTATTCTAATACAGATCCACAGGTTAAATAAAGATCCATGGTTGAACTGATCTTGGTCTGAAACTATAGTACAAGTACAGGTTTGAAGTGATTCAGGTACAGAGTGTGATAGCACCAGATCTAGATTGCGAGTAATCAGAGAATCAGATCAGAGATAGTGGAAGTTATGAGTGATCGGTGTTAGAGTGTTCACAAAGCAGATTCAGATTTAGAGTGATCCAGGTCTAAGGTTACTTACCGTTCAAGGCTAGAGTAATCAAAGTCCGTAATCAAAATACCAGATCAGTCAGAGTGTTCGGTCCAAGGTTTAGAGAACCGACTCCGAGGTTAATGTCGAAGTTTTACTAGCATAGACTATAATACACTGTTAACGTAATCTAAATTCAGACTTTTAGCGTCAGATCTAGGGTTTCAAATAATTATGAGTACCAGATCCAGGTTGAGTGGTCCAAGTCCTAGATGTTGACGTTACGAATTTTACAATAGAGTTACCGTATTCCTCTTAATAAGCGCCCGGGGGCGCTTATTTTTCAACCTCCTCTTAGGGGGGGGGAGGGGCGCTTATCAGAGCAGGCGCGCTTATGGAGCGGGGGCGCTATTATTTAAACTCTCGACGCCGAAGGCGCCGCGAAAGTTTGAGAAAAATGAATTTTTATTCATAATTCGATAACAACACAAATCAACAAACAATCAGACAATGTGATAGCTTGAGTTTAATAACATCAAGATCATCGTGGTGGTCAAAATGGAGAGATTTCGTCAGAGATCTAGCCGTTTTCTTCGTCTTCTTCCTTACTTCTTTTTCCGCCCCCAGCCGCCTTCTCGAACCGAAGAGCGCGTTGCCGGCAGTTCAAACTGTCCCTCTGGAATCGGTTCATGTTCATTGAAGCAGTGAATTTGATAGTATTCGCT
>SADC01000826.1:0-26097 GCA_004194705.1 Ditylenchus dipsaci | reverse complement strand
CGCAGGCGGCTTGGTTGCTTGGGGTTGAGATGCGCGCACTCACTTACCTTAGACATAATTCCGAGCAAGACTCTTTGATCATACATGCATTAGAGACTCTTTTTGCCAAGCTCCAGTGACCAAAACATGGTAGGATACCCTAATATAAGATATTTCACCTTAATACACAATATTTTACCTTGGGGACCAAGGCAATCGGTTAACCTTTGGTAACCAATTTTTTTCAAAAATCGAACTTTTTAGTGCGGAAATTGTTTGGAAAGTACTTTTTTTTTATCGTTTTTAGCATATAAGAATTACTTAAGAGGCGTTCGAACCTTGTTCACAGTCGACTAAAAAAGCCCCCCCCTCCCCAAGTGCACAAGTACCTAATTTTAGCTATAGCTATGTAAAGCATGGAGAAAAAAATCGATTTTGTTTTCAAGTCATAGCAAAGGCAAGTCTCATTGCTAGAAAGCTAGTGAGATATTGATTGAGGTTGCTAGCCTTTAGAGAAGCTGATTATTTTTAAAAGATAATTCAAGTCAAATTTTTTAATCAATTCATTTTTGGTCAAGTTTCTTTTCAAGGTAGTTTTCGAATTTTTTTTACACACATCCCTCCAGTTTTTTAATTCAAATCAGTTGCAGTTTCTTGTTGCCTTTTTATAGCAAATTGTGCACTTTAATATTTGAGATAAGACTTTTTTCACATCCACAGCCAAGGACATTAGCCATTAGCCTGACTGCAAGACCGGCAGCATTTGGTGCGAAATTTCATGGAGAGTCTGAATCTACAAATGGCTTTTCGAAAAACCCGTCTAGCTTGAAATTTTGACCGATTTCCGAACGGCGTCAAATGTGACTTGGGTGAATTTGAAAAATCAGCTGCTAGTGTTAGTTAAAATTTTTGAGAAAAAATTAAAAATCTTCACTTACAAATCTCACTACGACCAAGTGAGGATTGTAAGTGAAAATTGTTCTTTTTTTCTCAACATTCATCAATTCCTACCTGCTTGATCAATGGTCGATTTTTAGAGCGCTGAATTTCAAATACAAAATGGCACCAAAAACTATTTTTGGAAAATAAAAAAGTTATGGCCATTTCCAAGTGAAAATTTAATGTCCGCCATTTTGTGCGAGGCCTTACACATCAAGTCTTGTAAGTTGGAAGGGTTTTAAGGTAGGGCTTTTTAAATAGAGTCGTTTTAGTTGAATTTTACTTGTGATTAAACAAATTTTTCGGGTCCTAAAGAGCGCTGTTATTTAGAGATCCGACTGTACACCGTATTTACTGTATTAACTCACCACCGACTAATAAGTCGCCACCCTCTAATAAGTCCCCACTCTACGGACCTTATATCTCAGCCTAGAGCGAACATTTCGCAAATCTGTTTTTTGCGTTTTTTAGTTGCCACGAGTTTACCTGATTACACTTTTCAGATTTTGGTTGAGCACCCAAAGATCTCAAATGGAAATATTTTTTTTTCGATTTTTAGAGGTTGAAAAATAACTCCTCTTGGGACTTAATACAGTAAATACGGTACGTATTTTATGACAGTTGTAATTTTGCTTTAGATATTTCAGAGTTAGATAATCCAATATATTATTTTTTTTTTATTTAAAAAATGCTACAAATACTTTTATTTCTATTTTTATTAGCTTTTTACAACTGCAAAGCAGCATCTGAAGAGGATACTTTATCAGTCAGTTCAGCGGAAAGTTCAAATGCAGTTCATATAAAAAATAATGGTAATTACTTCGATTTGATATCTTGGCTTTCAATTTTAAAAAGTAAAAAGACTTATTGAAGTTTCAATATAAAAAGAATTTTTCTGAAAAAAATGTGCAAAATGCTACCGGGCTCAAAGCAGCCAGTAAGGCATCGAATCTATGTTGAAGGGCCATGGCCTCGCGTTCTGGACTGTCCCCCGCCCATTCAAAATTTTCCGCTTAATCATTGATCTTCTGGCCGGATTTTTCAGCTAGGTTTCTAACGAAACAAGGTCTAGATTTTAATTTCAGGTACAGTTTTGTTAGTACCCAGGGCCGCAATTGGGGGGGGGGGGTGGTCATAGGGGTAATTACCGCCGCCCCCCCCCCTTCAGAAATGTGCTACCACCACTCCCCCTCCCCCCTCCCCTTTGACCGTGAAAATTACCATTACATTTCAATTACATTTTCAAAATATTCCCATCGGCGACGAGCATGCCCCTTTAAAAGTGGGCATATTTCTTAGGACACCCTGTAACAGAGGTCTAGCCAGAAATTTCTGACGGAAGGGGGCACCAGACCATGTTTGCTATTTTACCTACACCATTAAAAAAAACTGACGGGCAGGGGTCACGTTCTTCCTGCCCCCCAGTCTATATTACCTCTAAACTGCCCAAAAAAGCCAAAAAAAAAATAGTGTGCCCCTACGTGGGTCTGAACCTGCAACACCAAAATAACACCATTTTGGGCCGAAAAACGCGAGCGCTTACGCACTGCGCCATGGAAGCCACTTTTTCAAACCTAAATAGCTCCCCCCTTTAAAGGGGCATGCCTGTCTGCGATAGGAATATTTTTGAGACGAGACGAGTACATCGACGCTCTCCATAACGTACCCCCTTCATAACGGACAGAAAAATGGTTTGGTTAGTTTCTTTTTAAATTGACTAAAAAAGACAGTGTACATCACGGACGCTCTCTATAACGGGCACGAATTTCAATGTGAACCAGTGATATTTGTTATGTTTGTTGCACGAAAAAACCTTAAAAACCAGACTTGGTATTCAAAGCTTCTCTAGAACGGAGAAAATTATTGATAAAGAAAAGTTTCGCCCTCCATAACGAACGCCCTCCACAACGGACAGCTGAGCCGGTCCCTTCGTGTCCGTTGACTGTACCAGCGAAATTTATATGCAATAAATAAGTCTCTCCTATAACGGACTACAGTCAAACCTCGATTTTAACGACCCCCACCTCAAGTTCGTTCCCACCTAGGGTCCGACACTTTTTTTAACCCCATTTTCAAATAGTTTATCGATTCTTTTTTGACAGTCTGGTCGCAAATATCGTAAGGATTCCAATTTCGCCAATCGTTTTTCAAAAATCTAGAGTTTTCGCTATTAAAAAATCAAAACCTCGATTTAACGACCCTCTAATATTCAAAAGGGGGTCGTTAAATCGAGGTTTGTCTTTATCTGTTTTTTTGCCATATTTTAAAAAAAACTTGTGCCTTGCACTTGCACGAAAATGCTCAGCCAATTTTTGGACGCTACTCGTTTATACCCCTCCCCAAAAAGCTACTCGGTTTTACCCCTCCGAATATTTTTGGGTACTCTAAAACCACGCTTTTATTAAAATAAAGCTGGTATTAGTAATGGCTTGGCCCAGAGCCTAAGCCTAAGGGCCAAAGCCTAAGCCAAAGCCTAAGGGGCAGCCTAATTCTGAAGCCTAAAAATTATTGGGAGGGGTAAAACCGAGCGGCTGTTTTTGGGTGGGATAAAACCGAGCAGCGCCAATTTTTGCAAATGCGAGCTATTATTGGCTTAGAAACACTTTTTGTGCAAAAAATGTTGCCCTCACTTTTTTTGAAATCGTTTTAATGTTCTCGTTGCTTCCGCATTTTATTACGGCATCAAAATGGCTACTCCTAGACTCCTGTGGCCCGAAATGCATAAGACGCTTTTTCCGAAAATTAAACGGATTTGCGGACCGATTTTTGGACCTCTTGTTTTATGTATTTGTTGACTGGACTTGTCATATTGCTGTAGGAGAAAAAGAACATCATCGAAGTAGCAGAATAGAAAAAACAAAGCAATTTAAATTAGAAAAATTAGCACAGACTTTCCACCCATCTATGCTCAAACTTCTTTCTACTTTTTAAAAATGAAAAAATTTAAAATTAAAGACGTCTGTAGGTGATGCTGTCAGAAACTCGCCTTTTTGTTATATAGCAGAAAAGCCTTTTTAACTATTTCAGTGTGAACCAGTGATGTTTTGATTATTTGCCTAAATCTAAGTCTAAGTGAGTGCGCTACACATTGCAAAACAGAAAACTTAAAAAAAAATCAAAGGAGCCCAAATAGGACGCTTAGAGAAAAATACTCTTTGAAGGGGCGGGGTGTGCACTGGGCTTTTACGTTAAAAATGAGAATTGATTTCACGCAATTTGGTAAAATTCGAGAAAAAACGTACTTCCAATGGAATCGAACCGACGATCAGCTTTCACACCACGCCACTGTTCTACCACTAGGCCACCGATGCTATTACAGTCGAACTCCGATATAAGGCCACCCCTGGGACCGGCCGAAGGTGGCCTTATATCGGGGTGGCCTTATATCGGGTGGCCTTATATCGGAGTTCGACTGTAAACAACAGACGTATTTTCGATTACTTAATCCCCGCAAGGTACTCAACAAAAATGTTTTCCAAAATAATCATCGTTTGAATTGACCTGCTACCTGCCTTTCGAAACATTCCATCGACGACGGGCATGCCCCTTCAAGGTTGTAATTTTTAATAAGATCTTGAAATCTAAAATTGCAATATTAAGAAATTAAAATATATATTATATTTTCAGACTGGGGATTCAGATTGGAAGATTTCGAGCTTCCTGACTTTCTTCATACGAATGTCCATACAGCCAGCACATCGCATTATGATCCATCCAACCAGCAAAACATTTCTCAACACACAACATGCCTTTATTACAGAATAACGCAAGAGAAACAAGTAAGTGTGCTGACTATGGCTGGCTGTATTAATTAATGAGATGTTCTCGACACGAAAGTATTTATCCAAGTTTTGTGTTTTTTAATGTGGTTTTAGAGCCATATTTTGTCGAAAACTCGTTTTTCCGATCTCAGACAAACTTGTGATGTATCAAAAGTGGTATTAGCATTACCAACATCAGAATTTCAAAAATTCTTTCAAAAAATACCCTAAATATTGAAATGCAATGAAGACTGAGCAACCTTCTTCGACAGTTTTCCCCCCTTTCTCGTTTCAATTTTTAGTGCATTTTCTAAATAAATATCGAATTTCTGGTACTGATGATGCTAATCCAGCTTTTAATTCTGCACAAGTTTCTGACATCACAACACCAAGTTGTCAACAAAATATGGCTCTAAACCACATTTAAAAAACACAAAACTTGGAGTAATCCTTTCGTGTCGAGACTATCTCCTTAACAGCTTTCAGCCCTCTTTTGAGTAAATTAATATTATTTTGATACCGTAAAAATCATAAAAAGTTGTTTTTAAATATTTTCTGACTGAAATTGCTGCCAGTGAACTAATTACTTACAAGGGGCACTCCCGAGGTGTTATTTTCTGGTCCTTATTGCAGTCAACTCTCGATAAAACACCACTCTTGATATAACACCATTTTTAAAAAATTCGGTCAACGGACAGAGGAAGTCAAGAAAACACACCCTCGATATAACACTACTATATGTAACACCACTCTCGATATGACACCAGTTTTTGCTGGTCCTGGACCCGTAGCAAATATCGAAAGAAATAAGACTGATGCTAAGTCGACTATATCTCGCCGATTAGTCAACTTCACGAAAAACGGTTTTTGGGTCGGAAGAGAAAATTGGTGGCTTTCAGATGAAATATAAGCTACTCTCAGCTCATGTTACCATGGCTAAGATAAACGGATTTTCATAATTAGACTCCGAATTAGATTCCTAGAAAACCACTTTTTTTAGTTTGGATGCTAATTGGCTGATTGCTTGGCAAATATTTTTCTACTTATACTTGCGGTTACTTTTATCACGTGAAGGATATGTTTCTGCGCATCTTGGTATATGACAGTCAAAGCCCGGGAAAAGAGATAAAAATTTACGGCGAAAAAGTATGCCAAAAATGAAAATTTAGAATTTAGAGTGGCCTATAGGTGGCTAAAGTAACCACAAGTATAAGTAGAAAAATATTTGCCAAGCAATCAGCCAATTAGCATCCCAGCTGAAAAAGTGGTTTTCTAGGAATCCAATTCGGAGTCTAATTATGAAAATCTGTTTATCTTAGCCATGGTAACATAAGCTGAGAGTAGTTTATATCTCATCTGAAAGGCACGAAATTTCTCTTTCGACCCCTAAAAACCGTTTTTCGTAAAGTTGACTAATCGGCGAGATATAGTCAAATTAGCGCCAGTCTAATTTTTTTCGATATTTGCTACGGCTCTCGACCAGGGCTGTAAATTTTTATTTTTTGACATCCTACATCCACATCCACATCCGGCCAAAAAATTTTGACATCCACATTCGACCCAAAATTTTTTGACATCCAACATCCACATCCGACATCCGGCCTAAAAAAGTTTGACATCCACATCCACATCCATCCGGATGTCAATTTTTTTTGACATCCTGACATCCGAATGACATCCGGATGTCAAAATTTTTGACATCCGGATTTCCAAGTGATATCTGGATGTTTACATCCACCTCCGGCTGGATGTGGATGTCAAAAAATTACTGATATTCACTTTTAATTAATACTATGGGTATAATGGCCTAATTCGGCAAGAGATATAAAGAAGATACGGTCACAATACATGCGCACAACGATTGTAAAGTTTTATTTCGACGTCAAACCGAGACACTTAGGTGAAACAAATAAAACATTCATCAGACCCAAATTGAATCCCAGAAGCACTTTCCTTTGAAGGAACTCCTCAAACGAGCAGCCCTTGATATCAACAGAGTTAATCTACAAACGGGAGAAACCTCGCTTTGGAGCTTGGTTATATTGAAAATATTAGAATTCACCGACATAGTAGAGGTTGCGACTAATTGAGTGAAAATTTTTAGCGGGCGACTCTTCGTTTTGACGACGGGAAATTTGAGAGGGTTATCCAACTACGTTTTTGCCATCATCCTCAATTTTACACCTTTTCCTCAATTTTAGTTAGGAATTCTTTGGGAGTGAATGGGCTATTGGAAATTGTAGATTTGGAATTAAAGGAATAGGACCAACGATGAGACGGAAAGAAGAAAAGAAAATCTTTCTGAGTTTTGCGAGATTTTAGATTATTCATTTTTGCGGATTTTGGCCTATGTTTTTTTCGAAACAACAAAGAAGAATATTTAGAACAAGGAAAGAAGTATCTCTCGACCACAGAATCAAAAAATCCGTAAAAGCATATTGACGTCCGCCATGAAAACATCCAAAAAAACATCTGGAAATCCGCTGATATCCGCCATGAAAACATCCGGAAAAACATCCGGACACTCGCTGACATTCGCCATCAAAACATCCGAAAAAACATCCGGACATCCGCTGACATCCGATCTAAAAATTTTGACATCCAACATCCACATCGGCCGAAAAATTTTCGACATCCACATCCACATCCGACCCAAAATTTTTTGACATCCGACATCCACATCCGCCGGATGTGGATGTTTCGGATGTACACATCCACATCCGGATGTATCTTCCGGATGTTTTTACAGCCCTGCTCTCGACCCCTAAAATACCTTCGATAGTATAGTACACAACAAAAACAACAACCCTTCCTTTTATTATTCAAATCCGGGTAAAATTTCAATTTCTGATTAATTTCAATTTTTCAAATTTCGATTTATTTTTGTTTTCAACTTGAAAATTTCGTCTTCTATCTCCATTTCTAGGTTCTAATCTCTACTTTTTGAAACAAAAAACAGCATTGGCCCCCTTGTTGTTTTTTCAAAAAAAAAAAAAAGCGACGTAAACTCACAGATTTTTTTCGAAATTTTCGAAAAAAATCATCCGAACATTGAATGGCTTTTCCAAATTTTTCGGAATTCATCTGCCGATGTTATCCAATATTTTTTGCTAAATTCGGCTATTCCACCCAAATTTACCGAAAAAAAATATTGAAAAATGTCGGCCAACAAATTCCAAAAATATTGGAAAATGACTGCTAGCTGATTAAATAGATAAAATGACTTTTATGTAGGTGGCCAAATCATCAAAAAAGCATCTTTTCCACAAATCTAATATTCTGAACCATCTGAAGCATGCAGGAACCTGTTTTTAGGGCCTGTTAGAGGATAAAAACGCAAAAGGACCACAGTGACATGTGCAAAATTGAATTGGCGGGGGACACTTCTCTTTGGTCTCTCACTGTACTTTTGCAGTTATTCGAACGACTCCAAAGAGTAAGTGAGAGAGCAAAGAGAAGTGTCTCCCGCCATTTCAAATTTTGCACATGTCACTGCGCGCAAAAACCATGGTCCTTTAAGCAAAAATTTTTGACCAAAATTTTTTTCGCCTCGGGGACTAAAGTATATCATCAAAAAACGGTACATGGATGCTACCTAAATCTCTCAAAAGATGGAATCAGAACATAGTTTTGTTAACTAGGGTCTACCGCATAAAAAAACTCTGGTACGCATATCTTTTTTCTTGCATCCTTTTTCTTGCATTTTTTGCATATTGACCCAAAAGTTGGTTGATTTTTTTCGGAAAATTAATACTCTCGGTAAAACACCACCCTCGATATAACACCGTCAATGGCCGGTCCCGGAAGCAATGTTAATCGAGAGTGGACTGTATGTGAATGGTTTATTGCAAATTCTTGTAGAGCATTGATGATTTACTAGCCTTGGTCCCCGAAGTCGATATTTTCACAAATTAAATCGATTTTCGACATCTGATTTCTGGTTCTGATTTTTTTTTTCAAAAAGTCGGCTGCAGCCCCGCTGCACACCTAGTTACTGACACCCTGTGCCACCCAGCTAACAGAAACAATAATAATGGGCTCTCGAGTAAAAAGCTAAAATTTAAAGATAATATTGAATGTTTTTTCGCAAAAATAATCGTGAATCAATATTTTAAAAATTTAAAGGCCTTTTGAGCCGGGCCGACACCCTTCCAGGCCGGGCTTTTATAGTTGAGCAGCGGGGCGAAACCCGGCCCGTGCACAGTCCTGTTTAAGGGGCACTTCAAAGTTTGTCGAAATTAAAAATTCATTGCAGGCAGCCTACACAACAATGTCCAAAGTCAATTATTGCATGGAAAAAATCAATCTACTATTGTAACAAATCCGCCAACTAGTCCTATCGCACTAAATGATGGTAAAATATAGTCAAACTTTTGAAATACATTTTTTAAGTTACCGCATTTTTTCTAATCTTATTTCTAGCTTGTTTGTGGTGAGCAATCAGGTTCCAAAGTATGCCTTGGTCCCCCTGTTGTGAAAACAGCTTGGCTCCCCCTGTTAATTATGGTTATTTTAACACTGTGATTATGGTGATCATGACTATCATGGTAGACATTGTCACTAGGGTGGGATTCGGTCGGTTAACCGAACCGGTCAGTTAAACGAAAAATCGGGTTTTTTGGTCAATGAACCGAAACAAAAAACCAAAAGAAAAAATGCGGGAAAATCGAAAACCGGGTTTAGCAAAATACCGGTTTATTTAAGTCAAAAATTAACCGCAAACCGGGTACAGGTCGGTTAACCAACCGAAAAATTTTGAAAAAACCGGAACCGAAAACCGGGTTTGAAAAAACCGGTTTTTTTAAACCGACCGATCCCAAATAAATAGACCGAATTCTACCCTAATAATCACCTTGAAAACAGCAGGGGGACCGATCTGCTTTTCGCGAAAAAACAACAGGGGAGACCAAGACATATTTTGGAACCTGATTGTTTACTAGCGCCTCAAATAAATCCGCCAACTAGTCCTATCGCACTAAATGATGGTAAAATATAGTCAAGCTTTTGAAATACATTTATTATACATTTTATACATTTATATTTACATTTATACATTTTTCTAATCGTATTTCTAGCTTTCTATAAAAACGTCAATCATTTTGTTGTAGCAAAAATACTTTTGTAGCTAATTAACTCTTTTTGCGGCTATTTTTCAATTTGCCTGGGTTTATTTAATATTCGACGCTACTGGAATATACCCCGCCTAAAAAAGCTACCGGAATATAACATCCCCAATAATTTTTGGAAGGTACCTAAAACCACCATTTTTGAAGAAAAAAAGTTGTGCAAAAGCCTTTGTTAGTAATGGCCAGGCCCTGAGCCTAACCCTAAGCCTGAGCTTACGGGCCCAAGCCAAAGCCTAAGCCTAAATTATTGAATGGCGCATATTTCAGTAGCGTTTTTTGGGTGGGGTATATTCCAGTAGCGCCAAATTTTCTTAGTTAGAAATCATAGCACCATAAGTAGCCCTAAGACTAGTTTCTTGTGAGGTATTATTTATTTCTGCATTTATGCGAAATGGAGGACAAACCATAAAAAATATTAAGAAAATCATTTTTTATCTGCTTCTTTGTTAGAAAGCTAAGAAATTCTTAGCTTCTTTTTTGTGTAAAATAACCCATTTTATCAAAATCACGACTCATTGGACGGTCAACAACTATTTTTTCAAGAACTTATTCATCAGAATTCTTTCATTTGTTCCGATGAACATTTTAAAACAAAGATTAAGAGAATATAAGTTAAAAAAAAGTTCTGGCCAAAGTTAAGGGGGACAAAAATTGGGTCAATGGAAACATGAAAAAGTTGATTCGTGAGAAAGTCAACAAAGCAGTTTTCTTACAGTCGAGTCTGGATAAAACAGCACCTATGGAGATTGATATAAGTTCCAAAGTCTTTTTTATTGGGAATAAAAATAATGTAAAAATTGAACTTTTAAATAACTCCTTTCAGTCTGAAAAATAAAAAGACAAAAATAAAATATTTGTTAAGAAGATTTGGAAGTCAAGCCAGAGGATTTGGAGCTTTTCCCCTTGCGCGTGTCGAATATCAATGCCCCAAGCAGATTGCACAATGCTTCTCATAAACATCAAAATAGCTTACAACATCACAATATCCTTTTACCACAAAATAATCCAGCAGAAACCAGTAAGTGTATCGTTTTAAAGAAAACTAGGGCCACGGGTTCACTATTTGCATCGGCTGGGCAGTGGGTGTCCATTAAAATTTCTTCTTTTGTTTTCTGGTGTCCATTTTCAGCTACCGTATTCTCTCTGATAGGCTCTCATGTGGATTATTAATCAACCCTCCGCAGAAGTGGGAAAATTCCAGGTCGATCTCGAAAATTTTTGGTGCTCAACCAAAATCAAAAAAGTAGAGCTCGTGAAAGTTGAGAAAATGTAATTAACATCTTTGCAAAATGATTACTCTATTCTGAAATATACCGTATTCTCTCCAATAGAGCCACACGTGGTTCTACAGCCCCCCTTGGGGGTGTGGTTCTAATAGAGAGTGTGGTTCTAATCAGTGATGGGTCCGCCTCGCCCCGGGCGCCCCAAATGCGCCCCGCTGCGCGGGTATTAAATACGCTTCGCGCTTCCTTGATGATTTCGACTCCTGGCTTCATGCTCGTGTCGCTCATTGCCTAATCGCTCATTCACAAACGTTGTCTTTGTCGTTGTCGTTAGAAAAAATGTCTTATAAAGGGGATTTACGCCAACGACAACGAAAATTTTCTTAGGAGGAGAAACAAACAAAGCTATGGCAAACGAGAAGTAAAAGAATGAGAACTGGTATGAAATGAACTTTGGCATTAGTGAAAAGCGAAATTTATAACCATTTTTTCTGCAGCATTTTATGTTGTCAGAGTGTTTAGGGGTGTGGGTCTATTGAAGAGTGTGTTCTGATAAAGAGTGTGATTCTATTTTTCAACCCTTCATGGGGGTGTGATTTTATCAGAGAGAATACGGTATTTTTCCGTAAAAAAATCATGTAAAAATTGGTGCTACTGTAATATACCTCCCCGCCCGAAATCGACATACTGTCATATACCCCCACCCCCAAAACCGACTTTTTTAGGGATGGTCAAAAATCATTTTTATACAATAATTTCACCATAAAAATACCAGAAAAGCAATTTAAATGGGATTGCGGGCTGTATTGGGAGGGAAGGGACGAAAGAGGGGCCACTTTTCGAGATGGTTGGGATCCTTAGAGTATTAATTCTCTAAGCGTCTAAGGGTGCTTTCAAACCCAGGAACTTGTGGTGCACGCATAAGTATAAGTACTTGTCATGGACCAAGCCATCAGCGGGGTGCACCCCGCGGGTTTAGCCTAGCACTTTTTGAGTGCTAGGCTAAATTTTTGGATGCTGGGACTCTGGCCCGGTTTTTTGAAACGAGGGAAAATTCTCTTCGGTGAAAAAGCAAAGATGTTGAACATACTTTTGAATACTGGGTCCTACCGCATAAATAACTCTCTACGTATATGACAGTAGCGTCTAAAAATTCATCCACGCGAAAAATTCATTCTTGATGTCATCTTGTTCTCTTTAAAATTTTGAATTTTTTTATAAATTTCTTGAAGTTTTGTGGAAAAAAGCTTTAGATGAATATGTATCAACCATGTAAAAAATAAAACAGCTTTTTAGAAAAGCCATTTTGTATCATATTATTTCACTGGCCACCGTAAAGATCTTTTTGAATAGCCTAGGCGGGCTTTGATTTTTTAACAAGAAAATAAAATTCAAAAATAACATTTTTTGTTGCATATACAGGCCTCAAAGCACCAACACCTCACGTTCTTCTATATGATAAGCATTTGAATGAAAAAGTGTTCGATGATTTGAATTCCAAGCCAGAACAACTTTCTACTGACCAAACCTCATAAAAAGGCAACATCCTAAAATTTACAACAAAAAGCAGCTGAAAATCATAGTTTTTCTGATGATAATTTTCACGTAGAATATTAGATTCTGGAAAACGCACTCCAGAGCAACATACTAGCAAACGTCAACGTTAGTTCTTGTCTTTATAGATTTTTAAAACATAATTATAAAACATTTGATAAAACTAAGATTAATAGAAATTACCTA
Organism: Ditylenchus dipsaci; assembly: GCA_004194705.1. Taxonomy (NCBI): domain Eukaryota; kingdom Metazoa; phylum Nematoda; class Chromadorea; order Rhabditida; family Anguinidae; genus Ditylenchus; species Ditylenchus dipsaci. Next base: position 13,329 of record SADC01000826.1, on the reverse strand, counting down.
AGTATTTTTAGGTTTACACCGGGTTTTCATAAAACTCCCGATCTTTTTAAAAAAGCTGGCTAGGCAATGAATATATTTTTAAAAATATTTCTAATATACTATCTGCTTTAAAATAGGTTATTAGGTTTTTTGTAGTACAAAGGAAGGAACAAATATTTTCTTAAAAAATTGCAAAAGAAAAAAAGACACCCGAAATGAAATCTTGCAGAGCACTTTTTGACTGAAAACAAAATCAAATGAAAATTAAAGAAACATCGTATTATCCATGTGATTATGATGTGGCCCTATTGAACTCAAGAGGGCATTATTTTTAGCTTGGTCCCCCTGTTGTTTTTTCTTGACTTGGCCTCCCCTGTTGTAAAAATCACACTACAGTCGAACTCCGATATAAGGCCACCCCGATATAAGGCCACCCCCGCTATAAGGCCACCTCGAGACCAATTTTTTGGCCAGCAAAGAAAGAAATTAGTCAAAGTTCACCCCCGATATAAAGCCACCCCGATATAAGGCCACCTTCGGCCGTCCCCAGGAATGGTCTTATATCGGAGTTCGACTGTATCAACATAATTATCAGAGACTAATGCATTTTTCAAAAAAAATCTAGCAGTTCGGATATGATAAAAAAAATACACTCTCCATTGAGCTCCAATGTGTAGATATGAAGCAGTGGTACCGTTCGATACTCTATTTTTTATGTCGCAGGTTCGAACCTCACTCGAAGCATGCTTTTCGAGTAAAAGCCCAAGTGCCTGGGACCAGCGACATTGAAAATAGAGTCTCAAACGGTACCAGTGCGCCATAGCTACAGAGTCGCAACTTTAACTTTCTCAAGGGGGTTAGTAATTTGCCCAATTTTGACTATTTTTTTGGTTAAAAAGTGGGGTTACATATTTGTAACGGGGGATATATATATTTACTTTCATATATTTTACTATTTCTGTTTCTTTCTTTTTAATATTTCACTAGTACAAGCGATAGAGTTATTTAATGATCCCATAGCTAGTACAAGAATCACTGTCGAAGGCAGTGGACAAGCTTTGCTTTTTTTTCAAATACTAGTTTTTAAAACGGGTCCGCGACATTTGACCCCTGGACATTTGACCCGCAGAGCCGTTAAGCCGATCGGGCTGTTTGATTCCTAGAGTTGCTAAGCATTTTGTAATTTCATGAAATGAGGAATGAAATAACGCAAATAAAAAGATACAAAAAGCAATTTTTATTAGATTTTACTGTATCACTTGATGGAATGACTCAAACCGAACCCTCTCAAAATAGTAAACAACGATGAAATGTTGATTTTATGCTATTCTACAAGTTTTGGCCACTGGAGCTAGGCAAAAAGAGTCTCTTATATGCACTTTATGACCAAGGGTACTTCTCGGATTCATCTCTAAGCTAAGTAAGTGCGCGCATCTCTAACCTATCAAGCCCCCTGCGCCCCGAAGGGGGCGCAGGGGGTTCGGGGGCTCGGAGTTGAGATGCGCACACCCACATACCTTAGACACAAATTACTCGAAAGTGACTCTGGATGCATAAAAATGTATGCATACCAGAGTTTATTTATGCGGTAGGCCCCCGTAAACGAAACTACGTTCAAGTTCCATTTTTTGAGGCATTTTGTGGGTGACATGACCAAATGTGGGTGCCCAAATGAGTTTTGTCCACATAAGTTATAACGGAAAAAACACAGACAATATTTGGTACAAAATCGGACTTTAAAAAATTAACAGATAAATATAGTCAAAAGCCTCGGGGGGTCAAACTGCCAGGGTGTCAAATGTCCTGCTTTTCTTTCAAACTTGTTTGTTATACCGTGCAAAGAGTGACACTGAATTGAGAGATTGAAAAAACATGAGTTAAATCCTTACGAAAACCAAGATTAATTTCTTGCAAAAAATATTCAAACTCGCGAAAAATGAAAAAAAATGCTTCGAGTGAGTTTCGAACCAGTGACATTGAAAATACAGTCTGAACGGTACCAGTGCGCCATAACTACAGAGCTACAACTTAACTTTCTCCAGGGAGTCGGGAGTAATTTGCCTAATTTTGACTATTTTTTTTGGTAAAAGTAGGGTTACATCTTTGCAAAGGGGGGGGGGTAGGTGGTTAATTACCCCTACGATCCCCCCCCCCCCCCTCAAATTGCGTCCCTGCATGCTTAAACATTGGTGGCGGGGGTAATTTTTACCATATTCGAGCAACTAAATTTCGCAACTGTTTTGTATATAAGATTCGTTGATCAGTGACGGGGTGCTACTGCCTTTCCCGTGTAAGAAATAAATTTATATCATAACACAAATTGCATTTGTTCATTTTTAAAATTACAGGTACGAACGTGATTCAAAAAGTGGGAAATAGACGATCATCAACAATGAAGGCATAAAACAGTTCCATTCAAAACATTCAAAAAACACATTTTATCGGTGTTAATTAGTACCATTGTAGATAAAAAATTTAAAAAAAAAAGTTCATTACACTTTTTGCAAGCAACAAATTTATCAGCTGTTACCTTTGTTTGGAAAAAATGATTTCGAATATGGTTTCGCATATGAAAACAACGAAATTTAAACTCATAGTTGCCATTGTACCATTTGTCCAATGAAAACGCAGGGTTTTCTAAAAAACTTGGCATGCACCAATCTCGTGTAAAATAATGTGTGCGTTTGTCAACGCAGGGTGTCATACACGCCTAGGGTTGTACAATTCTCCGGAATTTCAGAGAATTCTCCGAATTTTATTTTTCGGAGAATTATACAACCTTATACACGCCAAATCAGATTTGTACAGAAAAAGTATATTTGGTACAAAAAAAGTATTGCCCGTATATGAACTGTGTCTGTTACGCTGTTTGATTTCCCGCCAATTTTTCTCAGCCTATTTTTTCGCTTCTTTCGCCTTTTTACAGGATTTGACGTAATAAGTTGGTGCTGCATACTTTATTCTGTGCGCCAGCTGATCGTATAAAAAAAAAGTTCGGGCTAAAAAAGGGATTTTAGTGCATTGGGCATTTTCATGAAGGTACTCAGAATAGTAGTCTCATTTAAGTTGTAATTCAAATGTTTTGTTGTCTGCTGGGGAACTCAAAACTTTTGGCGGTGTGTTAGTCGTTTTTTTATGTAGTTCTTTGGTTATTGTAAATGGGGTATTTTCGGCGTAGAATCAGGGCTAATTAGTATTTTATGGATCGGGCGTATCTGCGCCAGCTCATTTAATGAATTACTAGCTCTGAAGCGCCGGCAGTCGCCGGCGACTAAACAAATGAAAATTTTAAAATTCGGTATCTCTTATTACTGTATATTTTGTAATGAAGCCCATCAGCCTTCATTTTTCCACCCTCAACCTTCTTTTTAAACTGTGACTGGTTGGAAATATCTGTTCTGATAAACCTTTTGAGCTTTTTAAAAATTTTTTGTTAGATTTTTGAGAACTGTATTAGGCACTTTTTAAATGGCTCAAAAAGTTAATAAAGTAAAAATTTTCACCCATTTTTAATTCAACATAGGACTTTCTTAGAAAATATACGGGTTTTAAAATTTCTAATCTCGATATATCTAAAACACCTTTTCCTTTCACATATGCCCTTGAAATTCTCAAAAGTTTTCAATCGAAATTGTTAGTCTAAAAAGTAGTGAAAAGAGGTATAATAGTTAAATAGTTAAGTAATCAAAAGTAGAATCAACAGGTGACCCAAAAATGTGGCAAAAACCTCTTCCGTCTCTACAGTTGAACCTCGGTAAGCCGACCCTGTCGACACTTGATTTGGCCAGGTAGTCGACATTTTAAGGAAAACGACACCCCGATAAGCAGACACCTAGATAAGCCAACACCCTGAGTTTCGATCCCTTGGGGTGTCGGCTTATCGAGGTTCGACTGTACTCGAGTGCCCTTACCAAATTTTTTGATACAGTCAACTCCCTCCATAGTGCACAGCGGCACCAGGTGTGCACTATGGCGGGGTTACTATGAAGGAATTTAACTGTGTGGTGGCCAACCACATCGAAACCGGGTGTGCACTATGGCGGGGGTGTGCACTATGGAGGGAGTTGACTGTAGCTTCAAATATTTCTTCTCAACTTCTTTCAATCCTTTGCTAACCGCGACCACCAAAGGGCCATGATCCTGGTATGACCTCCTGAAGACCACCGTTTCGGGTAACAATGTGCGCGCGAAGCGGCTAAGTAAATGGCCGCAAAGCGGCAAGTACGCTTGGTATTGTCGGGTCGAAGGTGATGAAATAGGTGAAAAATGAAAAAAGTTGGCTTCGAGTGGTCTCATCAACACTCTATAAGTTATTTTCGCTTGAAGTTATTTTTCCGATGCTATATTTCTCTCACTCGCAAACTCTCTCACTCTCACTCACTCGCATTTCTTTCGCTTCAATGACAAATTTTTCAAAAAGAATAAGCAAACAGTTTCTCATGGTCGTGAGGTAATCCAGATTCCAACTCACCAAGTCGTGACCGATAAAGACCAGCCGAAAGTGGCCGAACTACCTTCTAATGGTTCAGGACGCGTTTATTTTTTGATCGGAACATTGCCATGCACAGCGTAAAATGTGAATTTTTTAAACTTTTGTAAAATTGAGTTCATCTTTTATTTCAGATCAGACTCGCATCAAGAACTCGTTCGGGCCATGACGCCGATACATTAGAAATAATCTATGAAGATGATTGGTGAAAATGTTTCACTACAATTTTTAATTGGATATTGATATTGAATTCAATCTTGAGCTGGATGAGTGGATACATTGACAAGAGGGCTACAAAAATCGAATAATTCTCCATTGTGTTTCATGAAGGAATTATATCCTTATTTGTTCTTGCTCAATAAAATATTTAATACGCTGTTTGAACTTATAAGATTATTTATAATAACATTTTTTTTTAAAAGTTCTGGAAAGGTGGCAGAGGCGCCAGTAAAGCTAGTAGGTTGTACTTTTGACAGAACTGCTTAAAAAATTTTCTTATTTTTTACTAATTTTTTGGAGACAGTCGAAGTCTTCATATAGCCACCCCTGGGAACCGTCTGAAGATAGCCTTATATCGAAAATGGCCTTGTTCAATCATGGCCTCATATCGAAAATTGGGGATCATAAGTTTTTGCAAGACGGTGTTATATCGAGTATTCACAGTAAGCATGATCTTTTATCCCATCTATAACAACAAAACAACAACAATTCATCAAATGAATTTGAAAATATATGAGTTGAGATAAAAGGCTACTTTGATAAAAGGTTTACAGCTAATGCAACAATGTAAGTGAAGATTGGAGATGGCTGTAATTGAAATTACCCACTAAATTTCTGAATTTCCCCACTAAATTATAAATTTCCCACTAAATTCAAATTTTCCTCAATATAAATGACATTTCCCCACTAAATTTCTTACAATTTCCCCACTAAAATTCTGAATTCCCCACTAAATTAATAAATTTCCCCACTTAAATTTCAATTTTCCTCAATATAATGAATTCCCCACTAAATTTTCTTAATTTCCCCACTAAATTTCTGAATTTCCCACTAAATTATAAATTTCCCCACTAAATTCAAATTTTTCCTCATATAATGAATTTCCCACTAAATTTCTTAATTTCCCACTGAATTTCTAATTTTCCCCACTAAATTTTCACAAAAGCAAATTTTTACAGACATCATTTTATTAAGATGTTTTTAGGAAAATTAAGAAAAATTGATGTCGTAGGTTACAAATTGGACACTAGGTAAATATAAATTACAATTTTCGGTGCTAGTAGCGAACGAAATTCAGAAATTCAGTGCGGGAAATTCAGTGTTTTAAGTAAAATTTGAATTTAGTGGGGAAATTAATTGATTCAGTGGGGAAACTAATTAATTTAGTGGGGGAAGTCAGAAATTTAGTGGGAAATTTAATTTGAGCCAATAGGAATTTCATATACGCATTGCTGTTGGGTGCACACCTAATAGGTGCATGAGTACTTCTACTGTTGACCAAGGATGAGCATTTTGGTTTTTTTTTTTAATTAAAAGGGCAAAAAATTTGCTTTTTTGTCCTGAAAGGCAATCTATTTTGCCCTTTATTGCTATTTCCAATTTACAAAAAGGCAAAATACTCATCCCTTTATCTGACCTCCCTCCCCCCTCCCTCAAATTTTTAAAAAGTGAGTCTTAACACTACTTTTCTCTGCACAAAAACTACACAAAAAAATAATCTCATTATTTTCTGATCAAATATTACTTATACTTCTTCAAAAAATTTGACTCTAACTTTTCAACGGGGGTAAACGGCCTTTTTAGGATATTCCTTAGCGGTCATTTTTTAAGTGATTTATTACGTACATGTTGTTTTAGGCTTAGGCTTAGGCAAGAGTGGGATCAGCATGTGTCAGAATATACTCGAACATGTTTTTTCTACTTGATAACCGACGGGCATGCCCAAGTACTTCTGCATGTTTGACACCCCCCACGAATTTTCAAAAAAAAAAAGACCCGAAAATAGATCCCAAACTACTTTTCTGTGAGCAATACGGTAGAAGCGATAGATGTAAAGAGTTTCTTAACTGAAAATTGACACTTTTTCTTGAAAAAAATTGGCTTCATCCTCTCACAAGTAGGTCGTCTTTAAAAGGTACTTTAGGTCATCTTTGGTGACTTTTATCACATTTGTGCTTAGGCTTAGGCAAGAGTAGGCCAGCGTATGTTAGGAAGAACTCAACGACTATAAAAAGCAACAAATACGCTTGAGTCTAGTGTGACACATGCTGATCACTGATCACACCCACCCTTGCCTGAGCCAAGCTTAAATGAAATGTATGAAATAAATCACTTGAAAAACCCTAGAATATTATAATGAGACCATCTACATGTTGAAAAGTAAGAGTCAATTTTTTAAAAGAAAGTAAAAATTTTTTTATTAGAAAACTAATTAGATTTGTTTTTTTGTACAGTCAAGTCTCGCTAATCCGCCACCCCTCGGGACCAGTGCTGTAAATTTTGGAAATTTCGGCACCGGCACCGCACCGGGCACCGACCTCTGAAATTTTTTTCGGCACGGGCACGGCGGTGCCGGAGCCGGTGCTGCCGGTGCCGTGTCGCACTGGACATTTTTTATATATGTTAAAAAATTATCAATTTAATTTTATTTATTCAGCTAAATTGCAAATATGAACAATGTTATCGACATTATTGTGTTGTTTCGAGGCAAATTATAACTTATTAGCTGTTGCCGGGTATGATACATACCACTTGCTGGTGCGGCACCGGTTCGGCACCGACCTCTAAAATGATGGCCCCGCGGCACCGCACCGGGCACCGACCTCCAAATTTTCGGCACCGGGCACCGCACCGGTGCCATTTACAGCACTGCTCGGGACCTGTCCTTGGGTGCCGGATTAGCGAGTGGTGCTTCTAGATGACCCCTACTTAGTGTCAATTTTCGATTGTGTTAAGCTTTCAATTAGCACAATATTTGTGTGAGAAGGAGGGAGATATCTTCATATACTTATTAAAAAAAGATGTCTTTATATCAAACGTAGACTGCTAATAGAAAGGCACTGAAAATTTATCAGGTTGGTCAGAAAGTTCGCAAATACCCATTATCACATTTGTTGTTGATCTTTTTAAACAAAACGTCTTTAACCTTTCTTAAATATATAACAATTCCATAAACAAATAAATTTGAGAGTCTCACTGTTGTTTTTCAGTAATATTACTGCTTTAATGCAAGTAAACAGATATTTTTGTGAACGAAAAAATAAAAAAAAGACATAAAAATAAATAATCTAGACGAAAAATAGAAGACCATGGTAGAGTCCCCTTACATACAGGGTATTTCGATAAATTCGTCGGTTTTGAAATGGGCATAACTTTTTTCAAAGACCGTTTTCGAGTTGCTGTTTTTGCCAATCGTTTTCTCTTGACGGGCAATTTTGTTTAGTGTATAGTGTCAAAAACACGATTTTTGCTTGGTCCCCCTTGTGGTTCTGGTCATGGTGGCCCCTGATGGCTAAATCCAAACCACAGTGACGACCAAGCAAAAATCGTGTTTTTGACATTATACACTAAACAAAATTGCCCGTCAAGAGAAATTGATCTGTGAAAACAGAATTTCGGAAAACGGCCTATAAAAAAACCGGCGAATTTCTTGAAACGCCGTCTATATTGGTGTATTTTACCGAGTCCTGTTTTTCTTTAGCAAATTTAATTCAATCTATGGGATTTTTATTATAAAACACGAAGAAAACTACTCTTTGGATAAAAAATTCGGTAACGCATCCTTATCATTTAAAAAAAGTTTTGAACAAATTGCTAAAAACCAAAGACATACGTTTAGAGGTGGTCGAACTTTCGAACAACTGATATTTCAGACGAAATTTAACAATCGAAAATCAGATTAAACCGTTTAACACGAGAAAGGCGGGTTGGTGACTTTTGTTGCTTCTGGTGCAGAAATTCACGCTGAACACGATGTGCAATTAGTTTTTGAAATTATAAATTATAGTGAGGACATGCAGGCAATTTAAAATTTCCGAAAACGGGACATTCCTGATCATGATTTTTAACTTCTTTTAGGTGTTTCTCACTTTGATGTATCCACTATTTATGCAAATAATGTCTTAAAATGAAGGAAAATACATCAGGGCTATCTAAAAACACAAACATTTTAAGCATGGATGGAAAAATAACCCCTAACCAACCATTTTTCTGCCAAAAGACGTATTTACCAAACAACGTTTAAATCACCAAAAGGCTCGTAACTTTTTGCACAGTTATTTCACGGTATTATCTTTTGCAGATTCTTGTAGCGCAACTTGAGAGCTTTCGAATGAGCACAAACACTTCCATGTTCATTAAGAAAAAATGCTTAAAAATCGATTTTTCCGAATAAAAACAATTTATGCATGTACGAATCTTTGAACAGACGCGCCTTTAACTTTTACCAGAGAAAACTATTTGGCTAATGGAAATTATTGCAATCTCTAGCGTAGTGATGGGGAATACAGAAAAGCGCACGAAGTACATTTTTCGAGGAAACGAGACATTGATGAAGATGCAAGTGAGCAAAACAAATCGGTTTTGGTTTACTCGACGCATCACCACTGCGCTTCTTTCAATATCCCCGGTAAGAAACGATAATGATTGCAAACTTCAATAGGGCAAAATGTGGAGTGGACCAATTTGATGAAATGATAAAGGATCTTTCCTATTACCCTGCGACAAGACGTTGGCCAATGAAGGTGAGATTTATCTAAATTTATATAAATTTCATTGGTTTTATATATTTCTCACATTAGATAATGTTCTGGCTCGTCAATGTTGCTGCACTCAATGCTGGGTTGTGTACCAAAAGCAAAAAAAAAATATAATCATCACACGCCGGAATCGAAGGGACTTTCTTCGACATCTTAGTCACCAGCTGCGCAAACCGCATATAGACAGCAGGGCTCTGAGCTGGCTGCTTGATGAAACCAAGAAAATAGACGAAATGAAACAGAAATTGCAGCAAAAAGCAATGGGGAAGCAAAATCTGAAAATTACAAGTGTCAAGTAGGAAAAACGTAGTGTCAAGCACGATGTTATTCTAATCTGCGAGGTTTACTGATTTAATTATTTTGTAATTTGTTTGTTCTGATAAGATATAATTTTCAGAGATGTGGTAGAAAGACATGCGCAGACCATTCAGTTATGAAACGTTTCTGCTACGATTGCAAAGATTCGCGTTCTCCAGAGCACAAGAAGCCTAAAGAAATCATCCAGCCGGCAAGTCGCATCACACGTGCCCATCCAGCAACGCCGATAAAAGGGAGGTGCGAAAATCTGCCAGAAAAGTACGCCAGTCATATCTTGTCATATTTGTCCTGCAAAAGTATGTGTGCAGCATCAGGTGCAAAGTCATCCAGTTATTTGTACCCAGTGTTCTATTGAAAAGTGATCCTTTTACAAATTTGCAATAATTTCCATTAGCCAAATAGTTTCTCTGGTAAAAGTTAAAGGCGCGTCTGTTCAAAGATTCGTACATGCATAAAGTTGTTTTTATTCGGAAAAATCGATTTTTAAGCATTTTTTCTTAATGAACATGGAAGTGTTTGTGCTCATTCGAAGCTCTCAAGTTGCGCTACAAGAATCTGCAAAAGATAATACCGTGAAATAACCTGTGCAAAAAGTTACGAGCCTTTTGGTGATTTAAACGTTGTTTTGGTAAATACGTCTTTTGGCAGAAAAATGGTTGGTTAGGTTATTTTTTCCATCCATGCTTAAAATGTTTGTGTTTCTTAGATAGCCTGATGTATTTCCTTCATTTTAAGACATTATTTGCATAAATAGTGGATACATCAAAGTGAGAAACACCTAAAAGAAGTTAAAAATTCGATGATCAGGAATGTCCCGTTTTCGGAAATTTTAAATTGCCTGGATGTCCTCACTATAATTTATAATTCAAAAACTAATTGCACCATCGTGTTCAGCGTGAACTTCTGCACCAGAAGCAACAAAAGTCACCACCCGCCTTTCTCGTGTTAAAAAAATCTGTTAATTCACTCTGTTGTTCTTCCTTAAGCTGTTCTTTGTATAAGAAGTCTTCTAATTAAGACCATTAAAACAAAATATTGATACAAATGTTGTTTATTTAATTTTTTTTAATACGACTGCCGGATTACTGAGGGTTGGTAAATCGGGGTGTTCAGCGTTTTGAGTGCCGGATTAGCGGAGTTTCGGATTGTCAAGGTGAACATTAAGGTTTTTCTTCGGCGGACAACCAAACTAAGCGGGGGTGCCGGATTAGCGAGGGGGCCGGATTAGCGAGACTCGACTGTATTGTATTGAGCAGACAAAAGTTAGGACCTATTTTCGGGTCAATTTTTGAAAAAATTTGAAGGGGGGGGGGGCAAACAGCAGAAGTAAGGGGGCATGCTATTTCTTTTTTTCAGATTCAAGAATTGATTCACGTGATTTTGGTTTAAATTTTGAAGAAAATCGCAATGTGAAGTGTGCTGATCTTTGGGCGCTTCGCGGCCAGAGACCCTTGGTTTTGTCGTCGCAAGAGGTGTGAAATAAGTAAAAGTTAAAAAAGCTAGCTTGGAGAAAAATACTTTTTGGAGGGGGGGGGGGCGGACTGCACTTCATATGCTGTCGCGCGAGCATGACCCTTGAGTATTGGGTAAATCAAAATGAAATTGAATTTTTGTGGCATTGTGTTTTTATTCTTAAAATTTTTAGACATGTTTTTCTAAATTGACCTCTCATTTTGTACCGACAATTCTATAAAACTAATTAAAAACTTATCTGAAAATTTAAATAAAAAACACAATGCCACAAAATATTTATTGAAAAAAAAACGGTCAAACTTTAAAATTAACCCTATAGATCACTCAAAGTACATCTCGCGTTCACTTTTTTCAAAAGAAAATTCACAAAAAACCAATAGCAAACTAACATCAAGTAAAAGTAAGATAAGTAAAAAACTACTAAACTTTTACAACTTCCACTACAACTTCTCACAAAATAGGTTTCTGAAAAAAGGGCAAGGCCACTAAAACACAATGTTGACCGATTTCACTTGCTTGTAAAACAAATGTATGCTCTATCTCTGCCTACCTGCCTGGCTATTTTAAGGCTTTGTTGAAAATTATAGGCACCTACTCGATCGATTTAATAACCTTGTCTGGTTTCCTATACTCGGGCAGAGCCCCTGCCTGGTTTCAATCGATATAAACGGTAAGAGGGGCTTCTAAGCGCACTGTTCAAATAATCTTTAACCATTTCATAGTGAGTGCTCAAATCCTTTAAAAGAGCTGTTTTTTAGTAATTATTTTATTTGAATTTCTTTCATTCGTAACAACCACATTACCCTTTCCCCTACCCATCTCTTAAGTTTCGTCCTTGACTTTGGAGGCATTGCTTCGATTTAGAATCCACTGACAAGGAGACATTTGAACTGTACGATTCGATTTCAAAATTCTGACAAGGCCATCTTGTAGAGAGCATAGTCGATTTACTAAACGGAATTTTCAATATTTTTCCCCAAGACAGAAAAAATCGAATCTGGATACTTGGCAAACATCGAGCCCCAAACTGGCTTGGTCCCCCTGTAGATTCTTGAAAACGTATTGTTTATAATCATCGTAGGTATGGTGACACCCAAAAGTTCACATATTTAGGCAGGTCTGACACTATTTTAAACCCATATGTGAAAAAAAGGTGTCAGACCAGTAAGGTTTTTTTAGTTCTCACTCTTACTCACAGGTTGTCTTGACAAGTTTTTATTCTCACAGCCCGTGAGGACAAACGTCATTCTTGCTCACTCTCACTCACAGGCCGGAAAAATTCCTCATCGAAACAACGTGCTTTGAGTATTGTACCCAGAGAAAAAATTTTTTTGGATGGTAGTAGTACAACCACCAAGTTTTTCTCTTCAAAGGATGCCGCCTTTATGCCCTATACTTATGGTGCACTTTCAAAGAGAGCCCATAGGTATGGCAGGTTGTTAACCTCCGCCCTTTTGACCCATACCTATGGGGCACAACCTTCCATACCTATGGGCTTCTCTTTGAAAGTGCCCTATAGGTATAGGCCATAATACGTATAATCTCTATTAAACGGGCACCCTACAGTTAACGTTTTTCAAATTTGCTTTGCTTTTTTAACCCCAATATTGTTTATTTTTTGAAAACGGACGACCACTCATTTTGTAGAGCTTCACAAACTTACAAAATGGAGTGTCGTCTGTTTTCGAAAAATAAAACAAATTGGGGTTAAAAAAAGTAAAGCAAATTTGAAAAACGTAACTGTAGGGGTGCCCGTTTAAGAGGTTATAGGTAGGGCATATAGGTATCACGGCCTTTGAGATCAAAAACTTGGTCGTTTGTACTACTGATGGTTTCTTTTTTTTAAATTTTTCAAACTTCTTGCAAAGCTCTACAATTTCTGATTTTCAGATTTTGAGACTTTTTCCCAAGACTCTAAAATGTTTCTAATGAACGGGCTCTCGAGATCCGTAAATTTACATAAAATATACCGTATTTATTCCAATAGAAAGCCCCTGCCCTTAAATTCAAAAACGTGTTGTGTCATTACGTGTTGGACCTACTTCTTGGAGAATTTTTGGGCAGTGACCAATAAATTTGTAGCTTATTTCACGGCTACAAAAATTAGTGGTAACTTGCTTAGAGAAGTCTTGAAAAGTGGGTCAAAAATGCAATGCCAAGAACACGATTTTGAATTGGAAGGGGGTCTTCTATTAGAATAAAATACGGTAGCGTGGTCCCTCAAGCTAAAAAAGCAGAAAAAAATTCTAAATTATTGTCTAATTTTTTCTTATGTAACTGTCATGGTATGAAAAAGTTTAACTAAATATTTAG
>SADC01000825.1:0-28247 GCA_004194705.1 Ditylenchus dipsaci | reverse complement strand
CCCTGTATGTCAGCTACATTTTGGTACTAAAAATTCTGAAAAATAAAAAAAAAATTACACTAAACTTTAGAAGGCGTTCAATCTCACACTTTTTCATCACGGTAGAACACAGGGTGAGCGTCTTTTATAGTTTAGAACTAAAAATTTTCGTTTTGTTAGAAATTGAAATACCAAAATGTAGCTGACATTCAGGGCTACAATTTGGTGCCAAAACTTTTGAAAATTTCAAAAAATTCAGAACTAAAAGTGTGTCCTAAAATGCTGACTGTGAATTTAGTGAACGGTGAAAATAGGACGGTGAAACGTAGTGCACCCACAAATTCCTATAACTTTGTGTAAAATACTTCGCCATAACCAGACTTTGCTAACAAAACCGTCTATTCTAACACCGGATTCGTGTTCAGCATGGTGTATTTGCTTGAAAAACTGCTCTTGAAATCCGAAAGTCACTGTCAAGTTTCTAATTCGGCTCGAGAAAAAAGATTTAATTTTCAAATTTCGAAATTTGACAGTAACTTTGGGCTTTAAGCAAATCAACCATGTTACGCCTTTTTTTGGTTAACTGTAATAGTGTTTAAACGTCTCCTAAGGGATTTTTATACGCTAAAAACGAAATAAAGTTCTTTCCTAACAATTTCCGCACTAAAAAGTTGGGTTTTTCAAATAAAAATTGGGTACCGAAATTGTATTGACTGTCTTGGTCCCCCAAGGTAAAATATTGTGTATTAAGGTATCCTACCCGTTTTGGTCACTGGAGCTATGCAAAAAGAATCTCTACCGTATTTTCTCTAATAAACGCCCCGGGGCGTTTATTTTCAATCGCCGTCTAGGGGGGCGTTTATTAGAGAGGGCGTTTATTAGAGACGGGGCGTTTATTTTTCAATCAAAAATTTTGATAAGCAATATTAAATTATCGTATTTTCTCCAATATAAACTCGGGGTCTATAATTTTTCAACCCACTCTCGAGGGGGTTCTATAATTAGAGACAGGTCCAAATTATAGACGGGTCTATAATTTTTCAACTCCATGCACTCAAACGAAGTTCACCACATAGTAATTTCATAAACTCATCGCCTAGGTCACAGATTGTTATGTTAAGTTAAGTCTCTATGGTTTGTTAAGTCACTATGGTTATTTACTTATTTACAGCAATATTCTACTGTCAGCAAATGCCCTAATTTTGGGATTACATGAAAACGACAGAGAAAATCAGTCAAATTTTATTGCTGAGTTGAATTGTTATTGTTGTTTGAAAAAAAGCTTCTTGCTTGAATTTTGTCCTGTCTGGAGTGAACCTTCGAGTTTTGAGGTATTAAGTAAGGTATTAAGGTATTGAATAATTCATCCCTTCAGTAGTTGACAGTTAAAAGGTAGAGAATTTCGTCAAGAAAAACTCGATATAGTGGCCCCCCGATATAGTGGCTCCTCGATATAGTGGTCCCCTGTGGCCGCCCCAAGGGGCCACTATATCGAGGGTTGACTGTATACAAAAATCGTAAAAAAGTTAGAAAATATAAATCAAATCGATCAAAAAAACACCAAAACGATCAATTTCTAAAATTTAGCCTTTTTAAGCTGTAAGTAAGCTCCATTGGGTGTTAAAACCTTACAATGATGCTCTTGTTAGATAGCCAAGCGTGTGAGATCATTTTGACACCAAAGCTGTAAATAGGCATGTGTATGAAAGTAACTCCTCCGCTCTAAGTAATATATGGTATAACATGCATAGATGGCGTTGATACTTCCAAAGTCGGAAATAGGGGGGGGGCGTTTATTGAGAGGGGGCGTTATTTTTCAATTGACGTCTAAGGGGCGTTTTATTAGAGAGGGGGCGTTTATTGGAGACGGGCGTTTATTAGAGAAAATACGGTATATGCATTTTATGATCAAGAGTACCTCTCGGAATCATGTCTAAGGTAGTGAGTGCGCGCATCTCTAACCAACCAAGCCTCCTTCGGCCCTTCGGGGGCGCAGGAGGCTGGGGGGCTTAGAGTTGAGATGCGCACAGCCACATACCTTAGACACAAATCACTCGAAAGTAACTCTGGTTGCATAAAAACAATACGCAAACCAGAGTTTCTTTATGCGGTAAGCCCCAGCTAACAAAACTGTGTTCAAATCCTCTCTTTTTTGGTATTTATTTTTAAAATATCCAGGTACTCTTTTTGGTTTGTCTAGCTTGGGGACCAAGGCAATTGTATAACTTATGTTTACCAGAATGTTTTTAAAACCCTAACTTTTTAGTAGGAAAAACGTAGGCAAACAACTTTTTTATCGTTTTTAGCCTATAAAAAGTACTGAGAAGACGTTTAAACACAATTTACAGTTGGCACCACCCATCCACCCTCCCCCCCCAAGGTACATAAGTGCCGATATTTTTACACGATTTTAAGCATTTCGAGAAAACCCTTAACACGGGAAGCCCTGGTGCGCTCAATTGCGACTACGGATAGAACAGAATGCGCTGAACACGATGGTGCGGGTCATTTTCCCTTCATATATTGACCAAGTTGGTGAAATCCGCTCCGGAACGCAACAAATCGTTCATGGTCAAAATCAAGCTGGATATCTACAGGTTTTTGAGTGGTGCTCTATTATTGTCAAACTACACCTTGGCAAATAATATACCGAAATGACCGCAAGGAATTCAGCTTTCTAATGGTATCAAACAAAAGCTGTTTTTCTTTGCAAAGTTAAGATAAATTACGGATTGTTTGTCAGAGTACAAATTTTCAAAATTTCTCTAGCCTAACTTTCTATGTGCCATAACTTTCTACACATTCAACTTTCCTTGGCGATATTTTCAGCATCTTGTAGAAAATCTTAGGCTACAAATAAGTTTAAAATTACTACAAGATTTTTTCGTGCAAAATTTCGAAAAAACCTTGATTAGAATGATAAAATTGCAAATTTTTTGTTACTGATTTTTAAATACTTGTTTGAATTAGCGCAATTTTTTCCACTAATGAGCGCTGGTGCTCTTTTTGGTGACATCGAGTAAAAAAAAAAGTGTGCTGAGCAAAATGGTGCCAGTCCTTTTTGCTTCAATGTCGGATAAAGTTGGAGAAAAGTGGTTTGGAAGGTAATACTAAGTACGTGGTCAAAATTAGCCGAATGCACTCAGGTTTTTAAATGGTGCGACAAGATTTTTATCCTGCTCATAGGCTTATATGGTATTAAAATGACCAGCAGGAACTGCGCTTTCAACCCATTAAAAAGACATGCTCTTTTTGTTTGTAAAGCTGAGATAAATCACCCATTGTTTGCCATGGTAACGATTTGTCAAATTTTAGTTTATACTTGCGGTTACTTTTGTATACTCTACATCTTAGTACTGATTTTTTAGTTTTTTTTGTAGAAAAATTAACTGGCTACAAGATCAATTAAAAATTTCTACATATAATTTTTAAAAAAAGCTTGCAAAAACCACAATCAACATGTTACACTTGTAAATTTTGATTACTTGATTTTTTTAAACTACGGGTTTCAATTTGCAATCCATTTGAAAGCTTTTGTCATCGGTAATTGTTCTAGTGTATACAGACCCTCAAAGTAGAGGGGGGGGGTGCGCTTATTAGAGAGGGGGGGGGTTAAAGATAATACGGTATTTTGAATAAGTAATGCTCGTATTGATGTGTTGGTATTTATTTAAATCCTTAAAAAATTATTGAACACGTATAAACAAAGTCATTCTAATTTCGAATCTTGCAGGACTTGTGGCTTCTTGGTTCTGGATATTTAGCCCAGCACTCAACAACTGCTTTGTCACACTGGCAAACTGCTTTGTCACATTTTTCTTGGTTTTCTGTATATCAAATATATAATTTGACTTTGAAGGTTTACTTTAGATATAATTCACCCTCTCAACTTTGGTTATGGTAAGGTTTTACCACCAGTTTTAAAGTTTTTTCAGCTAAATCTGATAATTTAGTCTAATTCAAATATCACAAAAGTTTGGATTGAGTGATTAATGTTTTTGTTGTCAGAGCAAAAAATATGCGAAACATCCTGACGGGGTGGGGCTATAGCATGGCTAGCCGCCCCGCCTCCTTCTCAGTACGCCTATGTGACTCAGCCAGATGAAGCTAAAGGCTGAGCTAAAACTTTTAACCTGGCTGACGACTGATAAAATTTTCATGACTCAGCCGGCTGAGGCTGATGTCTGAGGTCACTTGTTAAGTATACCACCCTGGTAGTGTGCAACCCTAATGCAAACCGGATAAAACTTTTACAAAACAAGACAAATTACACATAATTCACTGTCTTTAATAGCGAAACAACCAATGTTTTTTTAAATTTGCATTCTTGGTTATTACCAAAAATGAAAAAAGCAGATCATATTTAGTATAAAACTGAAGAAGATTCAGCAGACTACTAAATATTGAAGTAGTTAGGTTTTTTGGAGGTTATGGTATCTCAATTCGGCCCTATTGACTTTTTTTGGCATTATTTTAAGTTGTTGCGAAAAAGTTTGAAATTCGCTGAAAATTTATTTTTAATGTTAGGAAATTACCGGAGCACACAATCTTCGTTTCATTATTTTTCTTATCACAAGAAAAATCGTAGTGGTTGAAATACGTCCAACAATTCTTTGCACACCCCATAACACAAATCATGCTCTTTGCAACATCTTAATTAAGTATTTTACAATTTTTGAGCTTTTATTTTATTCAATATCAATCCCATCTACAGTTGTCCTGCACCTCCATAGCCACACCTTAATAGATGTAATTCTTTTTATGACTTTATGTAAAATTTGATTTTTTTGTTAGAATAATAGTTATGATTGATGATTTATTGATGATTTTACACTTTTTTAAGTCTTCAAATGGAATTTGAATTTGAATTTTTTGTTTTGTTTGCCTAAATTTATTTTTGAGTGAGCGAACTTTTGAAAAAGTATTCTTGGAAATTCCTGAGAATTAAATGTTTTTCCTTCAAGTTTTCGTAGGCCTTTTTTAACACTCGCCTTCGCAAGGGTAGCAAGTGTTGCTTTGGACTCAGAATTTTCACGGCCAACACGATGGTGCAAAAAAATTAGAAAAAGTTGGTACAGTCGACTCTCGCTATAACGGCACTTCAGTATAACGGCACTTCCACTATAACGGCACTTTGAGGACGATTTGGTTGGCCACACAGGAATAAGGCAATCCTTACTTCCACTATAACGGCACTCCACTATAACGGCACTTCCATTACATCGGCACCTTGAGGACTATTTGTACAATGAAATTCACTCTCGATATAACGGCACTTTGACAATGTGGGCAAAACGGGTCTTTTCTGGCAGCTGCTTCCGATAAAATTCTTTCCATCAAAAACCACTGCAATGTCTCAGGTTTGTAGTTTTATCTGGGTTCTGAAATTATTATTTCCATTTTAGCCATGCGATAAAGGAATAATTAGAACATCAAAGTGCACAACCGACAATCAATGCCATCGACGAGAGCAATAACATCCTCATTATCTGCATAATAATAGTTCCTCCACTTCGTAGGGCTTGGATGGAAGTAGAACCGGAAACAATCGCCAATTGCTTTAGACATGTCAACTTTGAGATCAACGATGAGGGGCTTGAATGACTCTTTGATCGTATAATCTTAAAATTTTTAGGTAGAAATAAGACGCTGAGAAAGAGTCGGAACAGCTGGAGGATTCGAAGAGCTTCTGGATGCATGGACGACTTGCAATAGCTTGGCGAAATCAATCAAGAAGCCGAAATTGAGGATTAGATGGAAGTAAGATAACGACTTAATCACAGGTTGTGTTTATAATTTATTCAACATTATCAATCTTTATTGATTATTATTTTTTTGCAGAAGGCCCACTCACACTCGCATTAATCGTAGAAGTCTCGGCCGTGAAGAGGATGCCAATTAATCGGCCGACAACGAAGCGATAGGCGAAATAGGAACGCAGGAGCGGGACATCACTCGACAAGAAGCTCAGCGTCCCTTAAAAATCGTCCGTCGATTCGTGGAAAAGAACTACGCCGATCCTGCATTCTCGACAGCGATGCCCTGGACAAGGCTTTTTACCAAAAGCGCAGGAAAAACGTAGAACTAAGCAAAACTTAAACATTATTACTCGGTTATTTATTGATATTTAGTTGTATGTTACGTTCGATTAAAAATTTTGAAATTGATTGTTTTGGGTGTGATACAAGTCACAATGTAGCGGAACTCTCGATATAGCGGCACCTCATATTATTTTTGGTTCAAAAACTCTCGTTACTACGGCACCTCCACATAACGGCAATTTCGCTATAACGGCAGTTGGGCTCGGTCCCGTGGGGTGCCGTTATAGCGAGAGTTGACTGTATAAGAGAGAAAAAACATGTTACAAATTCTTGTTTAGCGTGGTTAACTTTCATATGAAAACACTCTTAAAATCATAAAGTAACTTTTAAATTTTGAAAATTCTGGTTAGGAAAGGGTACGTAACTCAAATTTAAAAAAAAAAAGTACACTTGGCCGAAAAAAGGTGCGATTGGTCATTTTTTTTTATTTTTTTTGATTTGTGTCTAAGGTATGTGGTGTGCGCATCTCAACCCCAAGCCCCCAAGCCCCAAGCCCCCGAAGGAGACATAGGGGGCTTGAGAGTTAGAGATGCGCGCACTCACTTACCTTAGACATGATTCCGAGCAAAAAACTCTTGATTGAAAATGCATTTAGAGAGTCTTTTGCCGAGATCCAGTGACTAAAATGGGTAGAATACTCTCATATATATACAAAGTAAAGTACCCAGATACCCTCCAGTACCCTTTACTTTGGTCCCCCAGGGCAAAAACTCGATTTTTGGTGAATTTTTTTTTCTAAAAAATGTTCGACCGGGCCCTAAAAACATGTTTTCTACACGTTTCAGCAGCTGAAACGCCACGAAAAAGAGTTCAAAACCACTTTTTTGGCAACCTTATTATAAGGCACTCCTGTCCACCTTTCTTAGTAAGATTTCATAAAAATTAAGCTGAGTTGACAAATTGGTTAACTCTCAAAAATCAATCAAGTTCACTGTATTTAGCTCCACAGAAAACTGCTTCATTTTTTGCAACGGCTCAACAGACGTGGAACAAGTACAACAAAGCAGACCTGTTGGAAAATTTTGTGACTTGGGAGCTGAAATAATTATTTCCAAGTGCCATTTAGAAGCAATTGGCATACACTGATTTTATTGCAACAAAAACATTAAAATGTCATAAGTTAAATTCATTTTTACAAACTTTAATAATGAGATCAATCAAAAAAAATACACCACTTTATTAATTTTTTGTATATAATGATTTTCAAATATTTATTCATTGGCAATTATAATTTCTGCATTGACACTTCCATATGTTCACTTGCTGGTTGAAAACTGACAATCAGGGCTACAAAATGGTACATTTGAATCTTGAGAAATATTTTTATGCCTGCACTAATACTTTATCTTCAAATCTAGCGTGAAATTCTTGATGCCCACTTTTCAGTGTATAATTTTCTGTAGAAACTCAGTTTCGAAAAATAAGTATTGTTATAATGTGCAGCACGAAAACTGCATACCATATTGCTCTCTTACAGGCAAAGCACACAATCTTTACTAAATAAATCAGAATGAGTTTTAAAATCTAAAATCACTGCTACGCTGATCACAAATCTGACGTCAGTTTTGTCAGCTTTTCTAATAACCATTTTGCTTATTTTTTTCTAAAACATGTGTGATTTATCAAGTAAAGATTTTTAAGTAAAGTCTTACCCGACTATACCCGAATATAATCGAAATATTTCAAAACTTCCATAGTTTATAAGATATAGGTCCTCAAGTTTCAGGCAGGTGAGTTATTACAGCCGGGTAAGTTGTTAGAGAAAATACGCAAGTTCGAGCTGCATCCTGGTAGT
The DNA here is from genome assembly GCA_004194705.1 of Ditylenchus dipsaci. NCBI lineage: Eukaryota > Metazoa > Nematoda > Chromadorea > Rhabditida > Anguinidae > Ditylenchus > Ditylenchus dipsaci. Next base: position 20,372 of record SADC01000825.1, on the reverse strand, counting down.
GGCGGGGTATCCACGTGGTTAGGGGGCTCGTCCTGGTGTTCAAGCCTCCTCCTGATATTTTGGGGGCTTCCACGTGATTTGCGCCCCATCTTGGTGGTTTAGTGATTTTCGCGTTGTTCGGGCCGATTCTGGTGGTTGGGATACTTTTTTTTAATGAATATTGAGGTAAAATAGATGCGAAAAGTTTGGCAACAATAGCATCTAAAACAAAGTCAGCCCAAAAAATTATCGCAATAGGTTTTATCATAACGGCAGTTACTCAGAAATTAATCAGTTACTCAGAAATCCTCTGATCAATCATCAATTTCTGTGTCTGTTTCTGCTTTCGAAGCATATTTGAGAACATTTGGTACAGTTTTAATAAAAAAAATTCGAAAAAAATTGGTTGTTTAAACCACGTACTACACCCTTAGGAGTCAAAATGACCATACTTGGGGGTCGATTCTGAAAGATTTTTGAAAAACGATTAATATATAATTTTATATAATCAATAACTCATGATAGTGCGATAAAAAAACGAACATTTTCACAGAAAAATGAGAATAAATTCAAATTTTGTACAAAACAGAATGCCACAGCAAAGTTTGCGACTTTTGAAATTTGACACACTGTGGCCCCATTTTGGGGCTTCCACGTGATTTGCGCCCCATGTTGGTGTTTAGTGATTTTCGCGTTGTTCGGGCCGATTCTGGTGGTTGGGATACTTTTTTTTAATGAATATTGAGGTAAAATAGATGCGAAAAGTTTGGCAACAATAGCATCTAAAACAAAGTCAGCCCAAAAAAATTATCGCAATAGGTTTTATCATAACGGCAGTTACTCAGAAATTAATCAGTTACTCAGAAATCCTCTGATCAATCATCAATTTCTGTCGACCATGTCCCCTGTCGACCATGTCTTGAATAAAATTATTTTGCCTAGTCGCTAGACCTTTTACTACGTCAAAAAAATATCGTTGGTGTATATTGTTTGTTGGATCTTTTGTATCTTGCATTAAAAACAAGTTTATACTTGTAATGATTCGCGAGAAAATCGATAAGATTTAGGCTCGATAGCTGATATAATAGTACAATCCAACCTGTATTTAGAGACAGTCAATCACCGGGTTACATAGAGTGTGCTTATGTAAAGGGTAGTGATCTGTAGTGATCTCTATTGTACTTATGCAGAGGGTTTTATATTCAAAGTAAAATTTTGTTAAGACATTTAAGTTTTTAAGCAGAATTTCACAAATTAATTATCAGAAAATCACTGCTTGCTCGTAAAGACAGAGTAGCAAAAAAAATTCTCTTTCAGTTTTTGTTTATCACACAGTAATCCTCAACACTCAGTGGTCATGCCTGACCTCTGTTCCCACTAGTGCGGAGTTACATGACGAATAAGTTTGTGAGTGAACTTATTGAACAGCCGTAAATTCTTGTATCGTAGCTCTTGAAATGTGCAACAATATATAGAATATAATAGAATATGAAGAAGAAAGCGCCGCTAACTCCAAAGAAAGATATTTACCGTATTTCCTCTAATTTCTCCGGGGGAGTAATTAGAGGCATGCAATTTTTTTCAAACTTTAGGTGGCCTGAAATTTCTGTTTTCATTTACTGTTTGAGCTGTGTAAAAAGTGCCTGTTAGATTTTTAAAATCCCTCTCAGGCACTTTTTACACAGCTCAAACAGTAAATGAAAACAGAAATTTCAGACCACTTGAAGTTAGGGGGGGAGTAATTAGAGGGAGGGGAGAAATTAGAGGAAATACGGTAATGAAACTTGGTTTTTTCGCGACAGTGCCGAATAAGAAAAAAAATGAATAAAGTTCGAAGAAGGCTATCTAAAAAACAAGAAGAGGACTGGAAAATGTTGTTTATTTGTTTTTTATAACTTTTTATTAGTTTTGAAGGAGTGTTAAGTCATGCTTAGTACCAAGCTGTTGCCTTAAATTTTTTAGTTAAATTTTTCTTCATTAGTTGGCGATGGTGTCTGACTTTTTTCCAGGAGTGGTGAAGAAGCGTAGTACCTTGTAGAGATCGATCTCGTAGTCGGCTATAGAAAGAAATGACGCGGCGCTCGCGAGGAGTTTCCATTTGAATGCTAAAAGATTCAGATACAGAGGAGCAACGCAGGGTATTGAAAAGAACGGAGTGAAAAGCGGACAGAAAATGACAAAAACTGGCGAAAAAAAGGTAAAAACATGTCGTTAGGACAAAAATCGTGTTCGGATTCAATATCAATTCAATGTATAGATAATCAGATAAGATAAAAATGCACGTTCAACCTGGAAAAAATTGTAATCTTAATAAAACTGAATACTCCTTCCAAAAGAATGCGACTTCCAAACGAGATTTTTACCGAAATTTTTCAATTCTTCACCTGCAAAATGTGCAAAAAATTTCGTTTTCTAACCAAAGGTCTTTCTGGATTTTTTCGTCAAAGAATTAAAGTGCTTCAGCGATATCACGTGGTAAGTAATTTTGAAGTTTAGTTTCGTTATCACAATTTTCAGCATATTCGGAAAATATTTTTTTCAGCACAAAAGTATACTTTTCGATGTGAAAATTTTGGTACAAATTCCGATTTCGATCAACCAAAAATTTTATTCAACCGACAGCTTTGCATTTATTTATAATGCAAACATATCATAATTTTATTTATCCAAACACAACCTTTTGTTATTTGAGACAACCTGGCAGAAAGTGCGTCGAAAGATCGTCCAAGTCTGGTACGGTATTCATGCTGTGTATGAAATCGTTATAATTGCTGTCTGTGTAGTTTTGTTTTTACTTTTCGTGAGTATTTTGCTTCCTTGTATTCTCTGTCAAATGTTTTTCAGTACTTGAATTTTACTAAATGCAATATATAATTCTCCAGAATATCAACTTTTGTGCTTCCAAAAATGTATTAACTCAATAAAAAAAATTGAAATGTGATTTTTTTAAACCAAAAACATATTTGAAAAAAGCCGCATGTATAGAAAAGATTGGCCATGAATCGATCGAGCATCTCATTACCATAATGTACAAAATAGTTCTTAATATATAATCTTTTTTATACAGGAGGGATAATTATTTGTATGGATGCCATATTTATGGGAAGTTGGCCTACTCCTCCTACTTTTTACAATTGAAAATTTTCAAAAAACATGATGTTTTTTAAATAAAAATGCATAAAAAGTGATAATGCTCGAGCAAAAAAGTTGACGTAACACTGAAAATTAACATCGTCTTTTTTGGCGTCATGAGGAAGCTAGACACGCAGGGATACCCTTATTAATCACTATCTATGCAGTTTAACTACATGAACGGTATCTATGCTTATTAATACTCAATTGGGCAAGCGTTTGGGCTTTATCTCCCTTGGAGCCACAAATAGAATTCTAAAGCCTTTGGTTTAAACTACTGACCTTCTTTTTCGTCTCGTTGTAATTCTAATTTCTCTGGTCTTAGGTATCTTCTCTTTTGCTTTGATAAGTGCATTTCTTTTCCTACAAAATAAGCTATTTTATTTTATTCCTAAAATCATAAACTTTGTTTTAGAACTCTTTTTAGTGATATTCACAGTTGTCGACGGCTTTTCCTATTTTTGCATTTGTCGTAAATAAAATAAGCACACCGCATGAAATTTTACTTCGACCCCAATAATCTCAAATTAAGCGCTTTGCAGCAGTTAAACCACCATGCTCTTTCCATTGGCAAATTGGTCGATGCAGAAAGACATATGACGACAACAATCATTTTGAGATGAGAAATCTTTAAAGGGGCATGCTCGCCGCCAATGGAATATTTCGAAAGGCTGGTACCAGGTCAATTCAAAAAAGAATTATTTGAAATGAATTTAAGTAGAGTACCCTGCGCGGAATAAGTAATTATAAACACTTGGGTATTTTAAAAGCATTGGTGGCCTATTGGTAAAGGACTGTAAAAGTCGGTCGTTGGTTCGATTTGCTAGTGGGGGTATAATTTCTCCTCGACTTTTCCAAAATTGCGTCAAATTAATTCTCGCTTGAATTTTGCTGGTACCCGCCTTTCAAAATATTTCCATCGGCGACGAGCATGCCCCTTTAAACCCAAGAATCTTTTGCTTTACTATCGAAACTTTTTTTTAGATCTGAAAAAAATTTTTGAAAAGCAATCGTGTTCTCCATAAAATTTTGCTTCAGAAATGGCAATAGTCACGCATGAGGATTAGTGTTAAATGACTATTAAAAATCGGGCGCTACTATAGAATAACCCCCCCCCCCCAAAAATCCGACCTTATAAAATCGCTGTAGCTACCCTTGCAAACAACAAGTTTAGGCTTAGCCCTTAGGCTTCGGGGTAGGCCAGCGTACGGAAGTTGTGACTAATGAAGAGTTTGCGCACATTTTCCGGGGTCTGGGACATAAATTTGGGTACTTTTTACTTAAGTTTTAAAAGGTCGGATTTTGGGGGGGGGGTATTCTATAGTAGGGTCAAAATCGTATGGATTATGGATTTCATTAAATACATACAACTTTAAACGACTAAGTCGGTGTGGAGTGAACTCTTAGCCGAAATACCACAGTCAACTCCCTCCATAGTGTGCACCCGCCATAGTGCACGTTCCCTCCATAGTGCACACCGGTTTCCGATTTATTTGGTTGGCCACAATATAAATCTATAGTAACGGACCTCCACAATAGAGCACCACCCGCCATAGTGCACATCTGGCGCCGGTCTCTTGGGTGTGCTCTATAAAGAGAGTTAACTGTAGCTGAAATCAAAAGTGAATGACGAAGTTATGGCTGGAATTGAATGAGACAATTAATTGGCCTTAGATACTACATCAGTCAATACTATAGTGACCACGATAAGCGAAAATCGGACAGCGTTCTGTCCGCCGTCTTGGCGTTTTTCCCCGGCCGTCCAACCGACTGTCCTTATTTTTTTGCGTTTGGCGGCCGTAAAACCGGCCGTCCTTCAAAAATATTTTTTACCGGCCTTCAGCCGGCCGTCCAATATTTTTCCGTCCTCTGTAATTCCGACCCTGCCGTCTAGCGGCCGTCCAAAGTCAATTTCTTCTTTGCCAGCCTTCGGTCGACTGTTCTTATTGTAGTGTACATGCCCTTCGGATTAGTAATCAATGTTTACATATTCATTGTTGACGTTTCTATAGGGTTGTATTTCTTGCCCTGTTGGGCATTGTTTAGCCGATGAAACGATGGATTTTCTTAGATGGAGACAAAAAAAGGGCCAAGGTTAAGAACAAGCACCCCAAAATCAGCTTGGTCCCCTGTTGATTTTATAAATTTTAAAAAAAAATCAACAGGGGGGACCAAGCTGTTTTTTGGGTGCTTGTTCTTTACTCGAGTGGGGTGTTTGTTCGTTACCTGTGCCAAAAAAAGTAGGGAAAGTATTTTGTCGGAGGACAGCGCGGTCACTATGCTTGATACTACATAATAAAATTTCTCGTTTTGTTGATCACATGATTATCACATGAAAAAAAAGGATCTCTTCTTGATCACATCACTATGCCTTATGTCCGTTACGGATATTCTTCCAAAAGGAAAGAATCTTCTTGAATACTTCACTCAGTAGTTCTTGGTTGTTATTGTTTGTGGTGATCATGTACCAAATAAATTATAAAAACTTCGAATAGCGTCCGGCGTGTAAGAGTTAAGTAGAATGTCTCTCTGATTAACGTCCCTTTCTGATTAAGGTCCCCTTACGGCTGATCCCTTGAAAGACGTTAATCAGAGAATTGACGGTACAGGGTGTCCAATAAAAAACTGCACTATTTTTGAAAAAAATTTGTCAAGCGCTTCCGCGGACGGGCGAAACCCCAAATTTTTTTTCTGATGTTCCCGCTAACAAATTTAAAGCAGCTATGGCTAAATAACTAAAAAATATTTAATTAACAGAGAGATTTTATTTACCGACCATTAGTAAATAAAAAGTGTAATGCATAATGCACATCTGGTGCCGGTCCCTTGGGTGTGCTCTATGCAGGGAGTTGACTGTAGCCAAAATCAAAAGTAAATGACGAAGTTATGACTGAAATTGAGTGTGACCATTGATTGGCCCTAGATACTACATCACTTAATACTACATCATAAAATTTCTTGTTTTGTTCATCACATCATTATCACATGAAAATCAAGCATCCCTTCTTGATAACATCACTATTTTTGAAAAGCCAAAATTTTGAAATAGCAGAATTTTTTAAAGTACATTTGAACGAAAACTATTGATCAATAACCTGTTTTTTATTTTATACAAGGTCCTCTAAAAAGAGATGAAATAGCATGGTGAATAGCATCCAAAATAACAGACAGTCAAAGATGTTTTGCTCGCGTACGTGTGGCTTTTGAATGGCCCAATAAGATCTAGCTGCCTATATAGCCTAAGTATAAAGTTAAATAAAAAAAGTCTTGCTCTACTTCGCTTCATTTATCATTTTGCTATTCAGAACTAGCCTATTTAATTTTTTCTCACTGGTGAAAATAATTTTTTTTCAAAATTGAACTTTTGCCCAAAAAGATGAAAAGCTGTTAGTTGAAAAAGCTGTCTTTTTCTCAGTCTTTGTTGTTCACCTTTGCTCTGGCGACCTTCCCAGCTCTCAGCTAACTGCCACTTATCAAAAAGAGATTTTTAAATTGTTTTGCCAAATGTGATTTGGATTTGAATTTTGCTTTTTGTTACTTTGAAAAAGACTAGATTTTACGACACTTTTTCAATAGTGTCATTCTGGTATAATTTTTGTAGAGAAAAATTTTAACATTCTGAAGAGAAGATCGGAGTGAAAGGAAGGTGAAACGGAGTGAAAAGAAAATTTGCAACGTATTTCAAACAATGATGGGATTTTATAATTTGAAAATCGAGCTAAAAAGTTATCGCACCCTATCTGGGACAAAAGAACAAAAGAAAAACCCCATTTTTTTGTTTTCTGAAAAAAATTGCATCAACTTGAAAATTTGTAATAAAAAAATATGAGAAAATTAAAAGTTGTCTCAAACATTCAGTAATCACTGTTTGGCAAAAAATAATTAAAAAATTAGAATTAGAGCTTTTAGAACATAACATACAATAAATGACGCTATTTGCAGATCCCCTTCCAAATCAACTTTTTTAAAATATTCCCAAATACCCTATATTGACGCGAAATCGCCTCAGAATCTTAAAAAGACGTTATCCTTTACTTCTTGTTTATAAAAAATTGAGTTTTGAAGATTTTGAAGTTTTGGCTTTTTTGTCTTTTCAAAGGACCATAGCCGTCGCCGACAACGAGAATTTCAAATGTTTGAATTCGAGCGGGACACTTCTCATTGTACTCTTTTGAGTCATTTGAAGCAAGTCAAAAGAGTCCCACGAGAATTCAAACATTTGAAATTTTCGTTGTCGGCGACGGCTATGGTCCTTTAACACGTTTCTCGTCATGGTGCTTGGGAAAACGAGTTTCTTCACATCCTGTTTTATGAATCAGAACTTCAGAAGTCTGCCGGCTTTTCGGGCCGGACCGTCACCCTTCCGGGCCCGGCCTTCATAGTTAAGCAGCGGATCGACACCAGCCAAAAAGTCCTGGTTCCGATTCTCATTTATAAAAATAAGGGCCTATAATTCTCGATATTTTAAGATGACCTAGCTATGGTTTACTTTCATCTACTGAAGCAGTGTATGGTAGTGGCCGTAAAATGCATTTGAATTAAGAATCTTGCTCGTATTTACGTCTAAGCTAAGTCACTGCGCGCATCTTTAACCAACAAAGCCCGCTGCGCCCCGAAAGGGTTTGGCTGCTTGGGGTTGAGATGCGCACACCCACATACCTTAGACGCAAATCACTCGAAAGTGACTCTGGATGCATGAAAAATGTATGCATACCAGAGTTTATTTATGCGGTAGGCACCAATATCCGAAACTATATTGAAAAATATTTTTCTTCAAAATTCGCTCTTTTTTTGGTCCATTTCCACCGTAATACAGCTCTAAATCCCTTAAAAAATGGTCAAAATGTGTACTTTCGGGTGTTTCTAAAACTCAATTTTTTGTTGACCAGAACTCAAAAAATGTGTTTTTTGAGCTACTGAGGCGATTTCACGTCGATATAGGGTATTTGGAAACACTTTTAAAAAAGTTGATTAGGGTGAGTGGGAGTACAGTTGAACTTTGATCAACGGACACCTTTTGGACCAACGAAAGGTGTCTGTAGATCGGAGTGTCCGTTTATCAGGGTGTTCCTTTTCCAATAAATGTCGTTACTTGACAAAATCGGATGTTCACAGGGTTACCGTTAATCGGGGGTGTCGGTTCATACAGTTTGACTGTATATGCAAGTAGCGCCAAATAAATGTATGGAAAAGCCATACGGGGTAATTAGATGGAGGTACCGAGGTGATGCCGTTGAGGTGTCGTACGTATGTGGCGATACCAGAAACATGGGTTCATAGTGCGTAGTTAGTGATTCGTAAGGTTAACTTTAATTGAAATTTGAAAATTAAAGCCTTCTTGCAAAGTTGCAGGGCAAACAAAGAGGCTGTGAGTGGCACTTCATAGGGGTACCCGGATATTGAACACCTGTTTTCAAAAAAGGGGTGCCACTATATCGAGGTTTCACTTTTTTAACCAAAATTTTACAAAATTTTAATTCGTTTACTTTTCAAAAAACGATCGGCAAAATCAGAATCCTCACGATATTTGCGACCAGACTGTCATAACAGAATCGATAAAATATTTTGCAAATTGGGTTAAAAAAGTGTCGGACCCTAGGCGGGAACGAACTTTTGGGGGGTGCCACTAAATCGAGGTTTAACTGTACTGTGGTTTTTTCGTGGTTTAATTTTGAGATGGCAGCCCTGCTTTAATGTCACGGCCGAAATGATCCGACAACCTTATAAATTTCGCCGAAGAAATTTATAATTCGATAACTTTATTAGGATAATTATTAACTAAATAATTAAAAAAAAAAACTACAGGCTACATAATATGCACCATATTTTCGCTTCTGTTTTTCTTTTAGCAGCTTTTATTTCATTGAGAATCAAGCTACTCTAAGTGCTGTATCACTACGGTTGTTTTTTGAAATTCAAAATGTCAATTTTTAATATATTATCTTAGCTAGCTCTATTTTGCCACCAGCACAGTTGAGTCCAACTAAAAGTCAATTATTTCATAAAGTACGTACACACAAGACTGCAATAATAAAATCACAATCAAAGAGCATCAACCTTCCTAAAACAAAAATACATGTAGGTTTGAGTTCTCAAATTTTTGGACGCCCATGTTCAGGCTGGACTATACAATATCGTACTGGCTTGAATGGACACGAAAGGATGTTTTTTTAACATGATCTGAAAATAGTAAATATGTTTTAATCGAGCGGTCGACTATTTTTGAATTTTTTTACCGAAATTTGACGTTTTGCCGTGGTCGCCTAAAGTAATTTACCCTAAAAGGGTGCTTGGATGACAATCAAAAATAATAAAAATGCAGACAAAAAGATAAAATAAACGTCATTAATTTAAGATGGTGAGAAATTGAACAATTCCCTGACAGCAACGCCGCTTTTCGATTTCTCAAACAAACAGTTACTGAACCGTACAAGTAAGTTTTTTGTGACAACACTCGGCTCTATTCTAGAAGAGGACGCTTTTTCCCTTTGTCGCCCCTGTTGTTTTTTCGTCATTTTGGCTTTGTTTCCATTTTTATTCTTTCGTCATTTTGTTGTTGTTCCTTGCAAACAACAAGTTTAGGCTTAGCCCTTAGGCTTGGGGGTAGACCAGCTTACGGAAGTTGTGACTAATGAAGTGTGCGCAAACTCTTTATTAGTCACAACTTCCGTACGCTGGCCTACCCGAAGCCTAAGGGCTAAGCCTAAACTTGTTGTTTGCAAGGGTAGTTACAGCAATTTTTTGGAACAACAACAAAATGACGAAAGAATAAAAATGGAAACAAAGCCAAAATGACGAAAAAAAACAAAGGGGACCAAGGCAAAAAAAGCGTCCTCTTCTAGGATAGAGCCCAACACTCTTTATTGCATTGTGTGCAATATGTTCATTAATAATGGTTCCTTTATAAGTTTTCTTACAAAAATACAAACCAGCCAGACTAAAATAAGTACATTTCTGATTGAAAAGCGCACTCATAAAATTAGGCACTTTTAAATTAGACTAGAACTTTTTTGGTTGTGCCAGAAAGAAGTTTCATTTGACCAAAGCATATTTATGTCATTTTTTCGCCGAAAAATTTTCAGCTTGTTCGATAATTAGTTCAAAACAAATTTTTATTTAATCAGCCCAATTTAATTTCAACTTTAATTGACGGAATTTTAAGTGACCGAATGAAAATAAGCAACGCTAAAGCGCATTTCATCTTTTTCTCTACCATTCTATTTTCATCATTTAAAATGAAAAGGTGGTTTTCTAGTGAAAGCTAACCTATTATCGAATACCCTTTTCCCATGATTTTTACTTTTTGAAATAAGAATTTATGTCCCAGACACAGAAAAAAAGTGCGCAAGACAGCTATTAGTCACAGCCTCTTTGCGCTGGCCTACCCACCAGTCTAAGGCTAAGCCATAACTTGTTGTATTTGAAGGTAGTTGCAGCTATTTCGAAAAAGTTAGATTGGGACTGTTCTTGTTGAGACCCCCCAAACATCAACAAAAATTGCCTCGGTTCCCCTGTTGTTTTCGTAATTTTTTATTTTTTTTTACCAATAGGCTTAGCAAAAGTTGGTCAGCGTATGTTAGGAAAGGCTCAAACATGAGTTTTTAGCGTGTTTAATTCAGCCTGAAGATACGCTGGCCAACTCTTGCCTAAACCAGACCCGTAATTTTTTCAAAATCAATAGCGGGACCATGGCAGATAAGTTTTGATATTTTGGGGAGTCTTAACAAGAACAGTGCCGTCAAATTGCTTATTCGCTGATGGCGCCAAAAAAACCTTGAAAAGAAGCTCGAAATGCTAAGAAATAACTAAGAATGAGCTTGCAATTTAACAGTTTTTTCTCATATTTTTTTTAAATAAGATGAATCGGTTATCCTTTGCTTTGGCCTTAGGTTTCTTCTTCTTTTTGTTTATTTTCAGCCCCTGGTCAAACTATAACAAATTCTATTTTTTCACTCCTAAAAAACTTAGCAATCAGGTTCGTACACACTCATATGGCCGCAACTCATTTGGCCGCCATTTCACATTTTTGAATTGTAAATTCAAATTGAAATATAACCGAAAATTGATTTTTCGCCTAAGAAAACAAAGTAAATTTACTTAAACAAGTACCCAGATGCCCTAAAAGATGGAATTTGAACATAGTTTTGTTGACTGGAGCCTACCGCATAAAGAAACTCTAGTATGCATACATTTTTTATGCATCCAGAGTCACTTTCGAGTGATTTGTGTCTAAGGTATGTGGGTGTGCGCATCTCAACCTCAAGCAACCAAGCCCCTGCGCCCCGAAGGGGCATAGGCGGCTTGAGAGTTAGAGATGCGCGCACTCACTTATCTTAGACATGATTTCACTTACCTTAGACATGATTCCGAGCAAAACTCTTGATTGAAAATGCATTTAGAGAGTTGTTTTGCCCAGATCCAGTGACCAAAACGGAGTAGAATAGCCTTTAGTTGATGACTTAACTACCTCTCGTCAATCAAAGGTCGAAATTAAGGGCAGTTGTAATTTTCTTATAAAAATAGGAAATGGCGGCCAAATGAGGTGAGGCCAAATGAGTAGTAACCATTAGGTTTAAATGTTATAAAAGCATTGTTGAATGTTGTTAAAAGTAAATTTATATTTTCAGCAGCTACATCTTTTTAAAGGAAAGTGCGAAGAAATTTTAAGGGATCTTTTGAATGAACTTGCAGAATCTGAACGTTCCTCGTTCAACTTTTTAAAGAAGCATGTGGAAATACCAATAATGGAAAAAATTATGACAATGACATATTACACGATGCTATAAAGAATACTTTCAATCTAGAACCCTTAAGCTTCTTTAAAAATAAAAAATTGACAAGAGTTGAATTAGACGAGCAACAACAAACTATGCTAACATTTATTTTCGACCATTTTGTGAACCAATTCCGAAAAGAAGTGCACGAGCCTAGCTTAGAAATAAAAGGGCGGGCCATTTTAGCTTTGTTGCTACAAGACTATTCAATCAAACAGAGGAAGGCAAATATTGCATTGGGAAAAAACAGAACAGAAACAACCGAGGTTATTGCAAATTTGATGGAGAAATTAACAAAAATAATAGAGCACAAGGAACAAATATCTAAACCTATAACTCTTGTGGATGAGAACATGAGTGCCGTAGAGGCCATTATTTCTGGAGCTTTCGGGTACGACATAAAAAAAGTCAAACAGTTGAAAAAGTCCGAAGAAGATAATGGAGACAAAATGCTAATCTTCACTGTGCTAAATGAAATTATCGAATCAGACGAAAAACAAAAGGGTAAATTTTTTATGCAAAATTATTCGACGCATTTTTTTTACTTTGTTGATGATTTCAATTGGTTTTACCTTCTTTCGGCTAAATTTACCTATTCCCCCACCACTTAGTTAACCTTGACCCCTACCAGTGAATCAGCTTGGGGGCCAAGGCAAAAGAAAACTTCATTTCAATTTTTTTTCAGTTTCAAATCTTAAAGTAAGTTTTAAAAACAGTACAGTCGAGTCTCTATATAGCATACACCCAAAAGTTCGTTCCCACCTCGGGTCCGACACTTTTTTTAGCTCAATTTCTAAAGTATTTTGCCAAAACTGATTCGTCAGTCTAGTCGGAAATATCGCAGGGATTCCGATTTTGCCGATCGTTTCTCAGAAACATGGTAATTTGCAATTTAGACCCGCAAACCTCTATATAGCATCGCCTTAAATCTCAAAAAGGCGATGCTATATAGAGGTTTGCGGGTTTAAATGGCAAAATTACCATGTTTCTGAGAAACGATCGGCAAAATCGGAATCCCTGCGATATTTCCGACTAGACTGACGAATCAGTTTTGGCAAAATACTTTAGAAATTGAGCTAAAAAAGTGTCGGACCCGAGGTGGGAACGAACTTTTGGGTGTATGCTATATAGAGACTCGACTGTATGTTCACACTTTTAATTTATTATGATGCAGAAATATTATCGGTATTGAAAAATGAAAAAAAATTTGCCGTGGTTTCCCAAGCTGATTCACTGGTGGGGGTCAAGGTTAATCGAGTGATGGGCGTTATGGTTAACCGGCGTAAAGGTTAGCCAACCCTAGGAGGCGGGTTGATAAATAGTAGCCCATGGGCTGCTATTAAAGTAAATACGGTAGTCATTTTTTAGAGAAATCAATTTTTTCGCGAAGCTCCCACGAAAAATATACCGGCTTTTGAATTGAAATTGTAAAACCTAGTAAAACATGTGAAAATTTTCCAAAACTAATCCCTATTTTCATTTCAGAAAAACAAGCAAACTTCTTGAGCAAATTCAGAGGATTATTTCAATTTTTCCGACATATGTATAACGGGCACAGCAGAAATCTTTACAGTCAAAGTGAGTCGATTTTTACCACAGCGAAACAAACAAATGATGAACGCAAAAAAAAAACGTTGTTAAAATAAGTTATCGAGAGAATTTATTTAAGGGATTAATTTTGAACCGAACCAAATCGAGTCCGTTAATAAGTGGTGTGTTTGCCAGCAAAAGGTTTTAATGTGAATTTTTTTATTAGCTCGAAATATTTTTCTGTATTCTAACTTTGAATTTTCATATATGTATCATTTAATTTGGGAGGGTTGAAACATAAAAACTTTTTTTGTCTATATTTGAATAAAGTTTTCAGAAAATCAGCTTCCTCAAAATCTTTTTTTTTGAAAATCAGTTCAGTGACGACATTAAGTATTAGTCGCGAAAAGGTTAATAACTAAACCGACAAATAATTTGCATATTTCCCAAGTGCTTGGTTATTGAGTCACTATTTAATAATTCCGATTTGAGCTGGAATCTAGCGTTCGGGCGGGATTTCGGGACGCGATTTTCAGCCAAAAAAATTTCAGGATCGGGATTATTGATAAAAAAAATTCGGGATCCCGTCGGGATCCCGTTCAAATTTTGGATTCTTCCATTTTCGGTTTTTTACAAGAAATCATCCTCGAAAATTTGCTCTATTATTACAAATATACCTTCAGAAAACACTTTATATGAGACGCTTCACATAATCGACATAATTCAATAATAATAATTTATCAACGGCAAAGCTTTGTTCAAAAAAATTAACGGTTCTAGTCGGTTATCGGGACCACCTTTATTAATTTACTTAAATTAGTAAAGTAAATTAATAAAGGTGGTCCCGATAACCGACTAGAACCAAATTAACATTTCACTTAAATGTCGGCTGGTCAACACTGGCGAAGGGAAGGTTAGCACAAGCTATGTGATGAACCACTTTTTTGTCCAACGATCAGATTTTTCTTACAAATCAAAAGAATATTACAAAAAGATAACGCATCTTTGAACAAGTAATAACAAGTTTCGGCAAAATATTTAAAAATTGGTTCATAGAATTCTTCTGAGCCCTTGCTTTTCTTGTAGATCTCTGAGTTTGTCAGCAAATTCATCGTGTGATTTTGCGTGAACGGAAAGCCCTTTTGTACTGCCATCCAACATTTTGATTGATTTTTTGCACATTCCGCATTTGGCTTCGAACCATGACACTTTCTCCAAAAGTCCGATACTCCCGATAACGCTTGTAGCTATGGAAATATAGTAAAAATTATATCGGAGAGAGGGCAAAAGAATCAATTTTGCAAAAAGCGTCAAATGTATGTTTTTTATTTGATAAATTTCCGTCGGGATTCGACAAATTTCGGGATCGGGATTTCGGAAAATGATCGGGCGACATTTCGGGACGGGATTTTTTCTCGAAAATCGATCGGGCGGGATTGTGGTCCGTCGGGATCCCGTCCCGTTTCCAGCTCTAATTCCGAATCGGAATTTCCGATAGTTTAACTATTCCGGTAATTATTTCTCGCACATTACCAACAAATTTTAATTTCGAAATATTTTTTCGACTCTATCCTTCAACGGGGGAAAGAGGGTTTGTTGGCGTTTGCCTTAGTACCCCTGTTGGTTTTTCGTTATTTTCAGGCTTTAGGTATGAACAAAGGTGAGCTAGCGTATGTTAGTATGTCTATGTCTGTCCTCACATACGCTGTTCCACCCTCGCCTAAGTTTAAAGCCTGAAAAATCCCAATAAAAAAACACCAGGACGACCAAGGCAAAACCCCTCCCCCCATAGATCATGGATATCACCATCATTGCACAGACGCAGCTCACCTAAAGCAAATCGATGCGTGCGAATGTTTAAAACTGTCAGTTCATGTTTTTTTTCGTACCTGCAAATATGCCTGGTTCACACCTTCCAGAATATTTTTATTGGCGACTGGCACTTTAATTTAACGCAAAAATTACAAAAACTTTACTCGATTGTTGCAATCTTAGTGTAATGAGGAGATGCGAAATTGTTTCTGTCTAAGGCCTCAAACACAATGAGGAATCTGTTTGCGAATGCTAAATCAGATTTGTAGCTCGGAAAAGGCCATAACTTTTTTTCGATTTTTAAATTATTTCTTTTGGTGTCATCTTGTAGCTAAGTTCAGGGCTACCAGCTTGGCCTTTTTTAAAGTAGATGTCTTTCAAAAAATTAAGATAAAAATGTAAGACTCCACCCAAGACTCCTGACCAGAATTTGAGTCAGGAGTCTTGGGCAGAGTCTTACATTTTTATCTTAATTTGTTGAAAGACATCTAATTTATAAATGCCTATCTGGTAGCCCTGAATCTTAGCTACAAGATGACACCAAAAGAATAATTTTTGAAAAATTGAAAAAAAAAGTTATGGCCTTTTCCGAGCTACAAATCTGATTTAGCATCCGCAAACAGACTCCTCATTGTGTTTGAGGCCTAACACTGACTAACCATTTTTAGCTAACAAGCTTACTGAAGAGAGAAACAAAGAAATTTTGACAGACATAGTCGACAAAATGTTCCTCTCAAACCTACCTCATTTCAACATCTCCGAAATATGGAACTGAACTTCACAGAAATAAACTACGAAGAAGAAGCTGAAAAGTTTAATGATACACTTATGGCTACTCTGGAGCTGAAACCATCATTTGATTTAGTCGAATATGCAGAAACTAATTACTCAGAAAATCATGTCGCAGAAGCAGATTCAATATCACTACTTACATAAACAAGTTTGTGAAACACTTTTTAGAGGATTTGAAACAAATAAAAAACCTGAGCTGGATCTCAAAACAGAGCAAGTCTCTCCCTGCTCATGCTAATTATATCACATTCAAGTTAAGGTGCAAACCACCCAAGAAATATTTTTCGAAGATTTGTTTCAAAAAATAAAGCAGGTGACTGACATAAAAGATAAGAAAGATGATCTAGAAAAATTTACTCCTGATCAGCGAGACCAGTTTGAAAGCGATAATCGTCACATCAAAATGATAGTTACCTTGTTGGAAGAAATCAACAAGAATGAAATGGAAAAACTTGAAATTTATGTTTTTTTAAGTACAGTCGACGCTCTTACTTAGGACACCCCCACTTAGGACAGAAGTTCGTTCCCACCTCGAGTCCGACACTTTTTTCAGCTCTATTTTGTAAAAAATTTCTGGTTCTGTATTGACAGTCTGATCCCAAATATCGCAAGGATTCCAATTTCCCCGATGTTTTTCTAAAAATTCCAAATTTTTGCTCTGAAAAAGCAAAAGCTCTTAGTTAGGACAGGCTCTATCTAAAATATCTTTTTTTTATTAGTTTTTGGCTTTTTTAGAGCAAAAACATTGGGTTTTTAAAAAAAACGATCGGCAAAATCAGAATCCTTGCAATATTTGGGACCAGACTGTCAAAACAGAACTAGCAAAGGTATTGAAAACTTGAGGTAAAAAAGGTGTCAAACCCGGTATGTTGGCCAGTCCCTTGGGTGTCCTAAGTAAAAGCGTCGACTGTACTGGGTTGTAAGACTTCACGCTCTTTTTTGTTGGCATCTTAATTTTTTTTAAAATATGCTGCTTTTCGGCAAAATTTCTTGTTTTTCAAAATAATTTATGCCGGAAGCAAAAGAATTTTTTTTTTATTTGTCACACATTATATATTTTTATTTTTCGGTAAACACCAGTTTGTATTGTTGGTATTGGTTGAAGAATTCATTTTTATTGTTACTCATTATTTTTCCACAATGAAGCCTCACTATCCTCTGGTGAGATTAAGCATTACAGTTTTCTATGGTTATGGCAGGCATATCAGTCCAATCAGTAGCTGTTTTAAATAAATTTTCTTCTTCTTTTATTACCGGATGTGCCACTTACTTGAGAAGTGTGAATATGGATAGGGCATATTTCGACTATTGCTGGAAAGTGCTTTCGAGCCAGATTCCATAAAGGCGGGCAGCGATCGATTGCACAATTTCAAATTGCGCAAATTCAGATTGCATGAAGTCCAGCCTGCCAGCTGCAACATTTAAAAGATTATGGTTATAAATAGGTTGTGCGGTTGCGTTTAATTTGGCCTTAATTTGGCCCCTAGTGTACCCGGTTTTCGGTTACGGTTTATCACCAGTGCCCGGTTAACCGACCCGGTTTTTTCCGGTTTTTGTTAATTTTCGTCCCTTATTGCAATCCTTCAGGCTAAAAGCGCAAAGATAACCATATTAAAGGCTTTATTGACACCAAATAACATGTTGCAAACATATATTTCATACAATATTGTCTTTATCAAGAAAACCAATTCATATGTTTCGTTTCTTCATCATCAGAAACCGTGGATGGAGCTAGCTTCAGCCGATTTAGATTTGCTTTGATTAATTGAGCATCTCTGCCGTAGCACCATGCATCCTAGAGATGTTGTTAACGACTTATTTTTTGGATAACTGAAGTTGTTTACCTATTTCTCATTGTATAAGAATAAAGAAGACCAGCAATGGAGATTTTCGTTCGCTACTGACTGAAGTTGCCGGGACACAAAGGAGAATTTTGGCACCTTTGGAGATAGTCGGAAGTCGTTTTCTTGTTCTTTTACCACCAGATAAATAAGTTATCGCTTCTATCAGGTCTCTCGCTGTTGTGACGGTAATGACTTAGTTCCGCCTTAGGTACAAAATTGAAGATCATAGACGTTAACTAGAGATTATAATACCTTAATTGTAGCTTAAGTTCATCAGACCCCACCCTGCGGACCACCTTATTTCTGATGGCCCAATGTCATCTCAAGTGAATTGCATTGATAGAAATCAGTAAATGTTGTTAATATGGAAATACCCATGCTGTTGCTATCGTTATGAGATTTACTGTAATAACTCGAAAGAACTTCCAAATCTTTGCTGTTTTAGCTAGCGGCATTTTTCTGCAAATAGTCTGACCGGTAAGTGACGAAATGAGTGTGAAACAATAACATTTTGCTGCAAGATTGTATTTTGGCAGCTTTTTTTATTTCTGAAAGGCGATTTTATCCAGTGCTTAAACCGGAAAAAAACCGGATTCTGACGTACCCGGTTTTCGGTTAACCGCGTGTTTTCATACCGGTTTTCGGTTCCGGTTAATTGGGCCAAAACCGGTCCGGTTCGGTTAACCGACTGGGTCGGTTAACTGACCGTGCACAACCCTAGTTATAAACTTGATGAAGCTGGGCTAATGAAATCGCTGACCGCTTCAGCACCTCAAAAGCGTCACAATTTATCGATAAGAGACAAGCGTCAGTTGCCTCTCGTAAGTTGGTTTTTCTCCTATTCACCGGCCCACCTCAACTTTTGAATCTTTTCGTATGTAAACATGCTGGAGTAGTGAGTGACCTAATTTTCTAGTAGTGGGTCACCCTACTCATGGTACTCATAATATCACACGTAACCACTAACCCCAATCTTTGTTGAGCTGAATTCCAATCCGTTTGGAATAATTTGTTTATTAGTCAGCCAGGTAACTGCTTTTCCAATTTTTGTGATCAGCCATTCTGGCTGTAGCAGGTCTAGTGAATTTTTTGCCTTGATCCCTCTGTTGTTTTTTGTTGTTGAAAAATGCCTTGGTCACCCTGTCCATTATAGTTTATTGATACTGTAATTATGGTTAACATGTTCACCTTGACCACGATTACTTTCAAAACAACAGGGAGGACCAGGCATATTTCAATTAAAAACAACAGGGGGACCAAGGCAAAACATGTGGGCTCTAAAGCTCGATACGTTGTCACAAACTGGGTTAAAACAATTATTAACGAAAACTCCGACTGTTGAATAATCCGGAGAGGCGACTTTTTCCTTGTGGCACACACTGACAGTGAGAGTGCAAGTCAGAATGAGAGTGAAGGGAAAATCCGCTAATTGAATACGAGGCTATGATGAAATAAGTCTAATTGCTCTCTTCATCAGATTTCTGTCCAGTTTAGTTTATGTTTTTCGGTGTCGAGTTTTCCGGTGCGAGTTTTCCGGTACCGAGTTTTCCGGTGACGAGTTTTTCCTATTCCGTTAGCTTTGGCTCTTTCTGTCCTTATTTCTGAGCGAAAAATCAGGCTAATTTCAGAGAAAAAGTTTCTCTACTAATCAGGTAACCCTGAATTACCCACTTCTAGTTAAAAAATCTCTTGGCCAAAAATGGTGACTCTCCAACCCAGAAAAACCCTTTTTTCATACTCTTGATCATAAAATGCATATAGAGTCTCTTTTTGCCACGCCCCTGTCGAAAAACATGGTAAGACAGTCTAAATAGTCTTAATTTTACTTTTTTTTATTGTTTCGCCATACAAATGGCCTCTTTTTTTCCCTTCCCTCCCTATACCTATCCGTTATTCCCTTTTTAATTTAAGAGGCGCCAATTTGAATTTCGAATTTTGACTAAATTTTGATTAAAAAACCATGATACCCCCTGTGGTTCGAAATTTTTTTCTCTCAGAATCAAAAAAACGCGCGGCTTTCACATGAAATCAGGGCGAGAAACACTAATATGAGGACACGAATACGAATATGAATATGACGAATATGAAAATTGATTGCTTGATATTTTTTCTCCTAAAAATCAGTTAACTCAATAAAAACGTTGTAAAAAATAGGTGTACACCCACTGGGAATCAAACCTGAGAGTTCAAAGATTGGCATCTCGATGTGTAAGTCTACAAAACAGCCCACATCTCTGAGTTGATCCTCCTTTTTATTTTTCTTTTTAAGGTTGCTTCTAAAAGCAGAAAAACATAACTTCAGAAGCAAAAAGTTAGCAAGAAAATAATTTGCTGACGAAAATAAAAAATTCACTGGTGAAATTCAGAAATTTACTGGTGAATTCAGTATTTTGATACAAATTTGAATTACTGGTGAAAACAAATAATTTACTGGCGAAATTCAGACTTTTGAGGGCTCATTTCAGTTACAGCCTTTAAAAATGTGGTTTTAAAGCAATATTTCGACAAC
>SADC01000824.1:0-32905 GCA_004194705.1 Ditylenchus dipsaci | reverse complement strand
ATATATGCTGAATATTTTGTGTTTTTGCATAATTCAGATGTTTTCATTGACCAAGAAAATTTCGTGAATGAGTGGTCCAGAACCGGCCTTTTGTATATTACTGCTTGTCGAGAGTTTTTAGGGGACTCTGTCAAAAGCCAAATTAAAAAGATTAATCAGCTTGTCGAGAGTTTTAGGGGACTCTGTCAGAACCAAAATTAAAAAGATTAATCAGCTTGTCGAGAGTTTTTAGGGGACTCTGTCAGAAGCCAAATAAAAAGATTATTCAGCTTGTCGAGAGTTTTTAGGGGACTCTGTCAGAAGCCAAATTAAAAAAGATCCATCAGCTTGTCGAGGTTTGTGAGAGAGTCCCTCAGAAGCCAAATTAAAAGATTTCAGCTTGTCGAGAGTTTTCAGGGGACTCTGTCAGAGCCAATTAAAAAGATCCATCAGCTTGTCGAGAGTTTGTGAGAGAGTCCCTCAGAAGCCAAATCAAAAAGATTAATCAGCTTGTCGAGAGTTTTTAGGGGACTCTGTCAGAAGCCAAATTAAAAAGATTAACCAGCTTGTCGAGAGTTTTGGGGGACTCTGTCAGAAGCCAAATTAAAAGATTAATCATCTTGTCGAGAGTTTTAGGATTCTGTCAGAAGCCAAATTAAAAAGATTAATCAGCTTGTCGAGAGTTTTTAGGCGACTCTGTCAGAAACCAAAATTAAAAAGATTAATCAGCTTGTCGAGAGTTTTTAGGGATTCTGTCAGAAGCCAAATTAAAAAATTTAACCAGCTTGTCGAGAGTTTTTGGGGGACTCTGTCAGAAGCCAAATTAAAAAGATTAATCAGCTTGTCGAGTTTTTTAGGCGACTCTGTCAGAAACCAAATTAAAAGATTAATCAGCTTGTCGAGAGTTTTAATTTAATTAATAATTTTAATTAATCTAAAAAGTATGATTTTTGGGCTACCTGAAAGACCATGTTTTGAAAAAATGATTATGAAACATAATGCCAAAAACACGATTTTGAACTCGGGCGGCAACTATTAGAGTTTACGGTATAATGCAAAACGAGTGAAATGAGAAAGTTGAAAAAATTTGTGCGGTGTATATGGCCTTAGAAATGCATATTATACACTTGAACTGACCTGAACTGCAAGTGAACCGTCAATATTAGTCAGGAACTACATTGCCAAAATACACCTCCTTTCTGTTTCAGTTTTGCATTTTGAAAGAAGAAAATCATATTTCTGTTTCTATAACTTTGTCGCGGAAATATAGCACAATGCTAGAAAAAAGCACCAATTGACAGCCAAAAATATACATTAGAAAATAATAATGCATTTTTGTTAAGATTCCGTCTAATATCTTCTTGGCTTTCATGATGACCTGAAATAAATAGATAACTATCTCAAACATAAGATATATGATGATAACTAACCTGACAAACCAATAACTTTTGAACAACAAAAGAAGGCTGCTCCTAAAGACTGAGATGCCATGAGTAGCAACCGGATTTATATGTTTTTGCATATTTTTTAGTGATATGTTTTGGACAGAGTATGTCTTAGCTTACTTCTGACCTTTATATGATCTTTTATGCAACATACCACGTTTTCTCTGATTGCCGCTCTCCTTTTATATCCGTCCACCACATCCCACCCCCCAAGCTATTGTGACTATGAGCAGAATCTTTTTCCGAACTGAATTTTTGCGCTACTCGGTTTTGACATCCTCGCCCAAAAACAGTTTATTATTTAATTAATAATTTTTAAAAATGATCAAAATCCGAAAAAATTGAAAAACTTGGATTTTTGTCATTGTTAAAGGTATCGATTTTCTCCAAAAAGGCATATCTCAACACTCAGATTGAAAAAGTCTGTGACATGGGTTTTGCAGCTTTTGAGCTGCACTATAACACAATGCTAATATATGGTCGTGACGTTTGGAATCAAAAATACTTTTGCGTGTCAGCTTGTCAAAATCACCTCACAAGTATTTGGAAAATAATAATGAATAAATAATCAAGTTAAGTTTAGTATGCCATTCGAAATAGAAAATGCGGGGCTACAAAACAGCTTTAGAAGAAAAAGTACTAAGCCAATATTTTAAAAGATAAGGCTTTGAAAGTCCACCGGTAACATTTCGGACATCAATTACAACTCTTTGAAATAGCGTGAAAGCCAGGGTATCGATATCTACTTTTCAAAAGATTTGGGATTTTTCCGGTAGCCCAATCTTATGAAATTTTAATATCTTTCTTAAAAAGGTTTGTCTTTTTTCGGCTCAGCGTTCTTCTTGTGAAAAAGAGGCAACGACTAAGTACAAAAACAAATTTTTTTGACTGCGGCGCCTAAGCGTTCATTTGGTCCCAACATTGGTTCCAAAATAAGTTCCAAAATTTTTGGTATAAATTTTTTTCGAAAAAGAAACACCTGAAACATGTTTTCACTGTTTTTGTGGGTGATTAATACAAATCAGTAGTCAAAGCAAGTTTTTTTCAAAAAAAATTGTGTTATACTACTCCCCTAAAGACATTGCATTTCAAAATGACCGTTAAAGGATCATGTCACGCAGTCAACGTCAAATGTTGATATTTGAATTCCCGGGGACCAATCCTACAAGTGGAATTATGACACGAAATGTTTTTTCAAATAAATATTTTTTGCTTTTCAAGCAAACTTTTTTCTTTGGCCTCCCATTTTTTTATCCAAGTCACTCGTTTTCGATGTATGATGTATGTCTTGATGTGGTTTTATGTTTTTTTCACAGGTCACCCGGTCGCCAAGATTTGTAGAAAACGGCTCCCATCGCAATGATTAACTGGTCTCAGACCACTGGTCTGCTGCTGCTTCGCATTAGATAAGTTTTTTTCAAGCTGATTTGCCGTCTCCTTCTTTCTTTTGTTCGTCCTTTTGAGGTTCTCTGCTATGGTGATTTTGCTGATCTGTTGGTGCTGTCTTTTTGAATGCTGTGGTTGAGTAACCCACTGCTAAAGTTTGTTCACTCTGATTATGCAAATATTTATTGAACGTTTTTCAGGTCTTTGATGTAGGCTAACGAGGGTTAGCATGAGCAAGCAAGGCGTTAATTCTCGGTCGGTACGGGAAAAAGCTGACTTTTGGTGGAAGAAATGGTAAGTCTCCCAGTAAATCACCTCGACAGTACTTACACTGACATTTTAGTCATCAAAAAGGCAAAGCTACTGCTGAATTTCCGCCGCAATTACGTCACTGGTATGCATCACGACTTTGTCTCAGTGCCAGTGATAATTTGAGGAGTCAAATGATACAGTTGAACCTCCATGACCTTAAAAGCCTTTTATCAGTTGCTAGATGGTGACCCCTTTTTTACTCAACAAAGTTCACATATCATAAAGTCCACTGCGCCTGCATACGGCCTAACAAAGTCATCAGTTAATGTAGCATCATGTCCATAAATTAGCTCATGTGAACATTTACTTCTACGTGGAAGCTACAGACTTTGGCGAATCTATGTGGTCGTGGTATGTGGTAAGTCCGGTATGTGTACAGGCCGGCCCTTTTCTGGCCGTAATTTGCATAATCTATCACGGAATAAGATGATCCGACCGATTTTTAGTGTTCTGTAAAATGACTATTACAAAGACTACTACTTGACTATTACATAGCCATTAGAGATGAAAACGGTCTGGTATACTGTACCGACTAAGTCTATTTTGGGCAGAAATACCTAACCAAATTACCGGCTGATTTTTTTCTTGTAAAAAATACCGTATCGAAAGCAAAATGACTAGAAAGGCTAACTATGTGGTTTTTACCGTATCGAAATATTGACCAAATTTTTTCGAAAATACCGGCTGAGGTTGAATTATCATCTCTAGTAACCATACCTGATAATACAGGCATAAGAAGAAAGGGCTGTTCAGGACCTGAATTAGTGATTGGATAAAAGACATGGAAACAGACACCTTGATGACTCGTTGTAACCGTCGTGAAATTCGTAATGTGAGATCCAGCAGATACTTGTTGTAATTATTATGCGACTTATAATCACTTTCGCTAGGCAGCCTCTTACATGAAGTTGATCCTAGTCAAACATGCTCCGACAGTTATGTTACAAAGACCTATAACATAGCCATACTGTCTTGAGATGGAGCACGAAGGCACATAAAAGAATCAAGAAGTACTGCAAACGCCCTAAGCATGGAATAGTAAAGATAGAACCCTGCAAATCCTAGTCAAATATTTCGTATAATTGAGAGTTAAAAAATCTCAGGATAGAGATACCCACTTACAGCAATCAATTAGACAACACGACAAGATACCAGATAGTCAGCATAAGCGCCCTCGCGGACAGCATGAAAGACACGAACAAAAGAAGAAAATGGGACGGCTAAATAGCCAAAAAAAGTTATTTAATAGAACTTTAGAGCGACGTTTAGTTTACTTTATTTAGTATTTTTATTTTGTATTTTTGAAATTCAAGCACAGCTTAATTTCGACGACATTTATTAGACACATTAAAAACAAAATAATATATATATATAAAAAAAGAACTCAGTCAAAACAAACAAACAAGTAAATAAGTTTGATATGACACTCTCAGCTACCAATTAATGAAACTAGTTACAAAAGAAAATATATAAGAGGCTATTTTGGCATAAATAACACCTCTGGATGCTTCAATTACCCATTTGGTTGGTTGCTGGAATGGAAGCACTCAGAGCACTAATTGTGAAAAACTTAAAAAAATCGAAAAAGGGTGAAATTTTAGGTGCACTACCGATTATTAGAGGGGCATGCTCGTCGCCGAAGGAATATTTTAAAAGGAGGGTACCATCGAAATTCAAACGAGAATTAATTTGACGAAATTTTGGAAAAGTCGAGGAAAAATTATGCCTCCAGTGAGATCGAACCGACGACCAACTTTCGCAGTCCGCCGCCGCTATCCCACTAGGCCACCGATGCTATTAATGGGAAGTGTTTTTGATTACTATTCCCGCAGGGCACTCAACTAAAATTTATTTTAAAATAATTTTCGTTTGAATTGACCTGGTACCCGCCTTTGAAAATATTTCTATCTGCGGCGAGCATGCCCCTTTAAGGCAATTTTTGAAACTTCTATAACCTGCCTCGTGTTCAAATGCCCTGTTTTTAATTATTTATGGGCAAATGAATTTTTCTCATACTAATCATACTTGAATTATGAAATAGGTTTGAGGACTTAAACTACACAGGAAAAAAACAGAAATGCAAAAACTTCTAAATAAATATTTTCCGGGATTTTCTGAAATTGATTAGGCTGCCCTTACGCATTTTGAGGTCAAATAATGCAGGCTGTCGGATGTTTCAACCCACGACATTGAAATGACTAATGGGTTGCATAATAATTTAACGTATCGAAGATAACGTAAAACTTTTGTCGGATTTTAAAAATTTAATTCCCCACTGAATTCTTTGCCACATTTGGTTTCTGAAACCTAAGAATAAGTTTATTTATTTTTTATATACAGTCGACTCTCTCTATAAGAGCCCTCTCCGTAACGAACTCCCTCTACAAGGAACGATTTTTTTGTTTTTTTTTTTGGATTTTCCCTGAATAAAGCCTCTACAACGGACTCCTCAATAACGAACACCTAAGACCGATCCCCAGGGTTTTCGTTATAGAGGGAGTCGACTGTACTAGAATATCATTAGAATATTGCAAGTCATCGCGATCTCGATGGCAAAATTATCCGATAATCTGATTGCAAAAAAGAATCCGTTTGCTCATAAGAATTGAGGACACAAAACGCTTTTTTGAGCGGATGTCGACATCTCTTTTCGCAAATTCCATTGAAGTTTTAAGCTTCTCTTATGTTTTCTTGGTCAAGTGGGAAACGAATTTGATTACAGTATTTACATCAGACTTAACATAAACAATAAGGTTTGATACACATATTGCTAACAATGATTTACTCAAAATTTTTTTGATGAAATAAAATATGTTCACAAACACAGAGTTATTAGCAGTCCACTGGTTTGGCACAATATTCTCGTCTTCCACCAGACATCAATCTCATACCATAGGGACAGTGCTTCCTTCCTAAAGCATCTCTCACCGCTCTACACTCACCTATGGCCAATGGCTTAGGGGCAGTTGTGGTGGATTCTGCACTGTTGCCAGACTTATGTCTAAGTCTTTGGATTTGCAAGGGAGCTACTGAAACTAAATTTATGTAGCAGGATTACCCAGAGGCATGATACGCAGCGTGAAAAACATAATTAAAATGGATTGCTGGATTTTGTTATGGGTTATAGAAATTATTATTAGGTTATCACAGTTATCTTAGAAAAAAATCTTTGAATGAATGGACCAGATTTCCGGCAAGATGTTCTCTACTCAAAGACTTTTTCTCTTCACTTTGTGTAATGGTTTACATGAGTTGACTGAGATTATTTAGGAGATATTTTAGTTCTCGTTTAAAAGCTTTTTAGTTTAAAAAAACATAATTTAACTTAAATTAAAAAAAGGGCCATGCTCGCCACTGATGGGAATATTTCGAAAGGAAGGTACCAGGTCAATTCGAAAACAGAATTATTTTTCAATGCAAATTTGTTGAGTATTGAGTACTCACCTGTGGTAAATACTAAAAAACACTGTCGCCGTTAATAGCATCGGTGAATCAGTGGTATAGCGGTGGCGAGCTGCAAAAGTCTGTCGTCGGGGTTAATTGCACCTTAGTAGTCCAATGGAATTTCACTAGCCATTGGAATTTCACTAGTCCAATGGAAATTTACTAGTCCGAAAATATCAATAGTCCAAAAATATTTCGGTAGTACAAAATATTTTAGTATAGTCAAAACTCCCATTAACATACACCCTTGGACGGGGACTTGCCGTATGTTAATGAAAGGTGTATGTTAATGGGGGAGAATGTTAATAAGAGAGCCAGATTCCATAATTTAGCTCAGCGTATGTTAATAGGAGAGTCCGTTTAATTTTAAGGCCACATTGCGGAACACACCATACAGTCAATTACGGAACACACTTCTCAGTCAATTTCGAAACACCCCCCTTAGCAGCTTGGGAGACTAAGGCAATTTTTATATATCAAATTTAGAACAGCTAAGGGGACCAAGGCAAATTTTTTTTTATAAAAATTAAAAACTTTGCCTTGATCCCCCAAGCTTTTTTGAAATTTTCATAAAAAATGAGATTTGTAAAATTGATTTTTTGAAACAGGGGTTTAATTCGAAAAAATTCGAAAAAAGGATCGACTGTATGTAAATAGGAGAGCCAATAGTTAGAACGGGACCGAGGCCATATGTTGGCCTGGCCGTATTTTAATGAGAGGTGTATGTTATGGGGGAGGTAATTTTGCCTCATCTTCGAAGAAAGCAACCAAAGCTTAGTCAGCCGTATGCTAATCGGAGAGCGTATGTTAATTGGGAGTACGTTAATGGGAGGTTCGATTGTAGCCCAAAAAAATTCAGTAGTCTAACATATGTGATTTCAGTCTAGAAAGAGTTTCGAAGCGAAAAATTCTATGTTTGAAGGCTTTAAAACAATCTTTTAAGGGAACAAGGGCTGTATGACAAGGGAAGGGACAAATAAGGAGCCACTTTTCTGTCGGCCATTTGTGTGTTTACCATGTTTTTCAACATGGGCCGTGGCAAAAATAGACTCTTTATGCATCAGTACTTTTCGGAATCATGTCTTAGGTAAGTGAGTGCGCGCATCTCTAACTCTCAAGCCCCTGCGCCACCGAAGGGGCTTGGTTGCTTGGAGTTGAGATGCGCACACCACATACCTTAGACACAAATCACTCGAAAGTGACTCTGGATGCATGAAAAAGCATGCATACCAGAGCTTACTTATGCGCTAGGACCCAGTATTCAAAATTATGTTCAACATCCTTTTGTTAGTAGGCCCTGTATGATAAGTGGCCCTTTTTTAGTCCCTCCCCTCCCAATACAGCCCTGTTTTCCTCAAAAATAGTCAAAATATAATTTGATAAAAAATAATTAAGTATTTTTGAGAAGTAAAGGTGTATATACTATCAAAATATCAATACACTCCGTAAATAATTGGACTACTGAAATGCATAGGACTATAAAGTGCAGTCTGGACTACGAAAGTGCAGGCTGGACTAGTAAAATATTTTCGGACTCTTAAATTTCCATTGGACTACCAAAGTACAATAGTACCGTCGTCGGTACGATTCCTTTTACTAAAGTGTGACATATTAATTTTCGTTTGAACTCCGCTGGTACCCGCCTTTCAAATATTTCCATAGGCGACGAGCATGCCCCTCTAATGAGACGAATATACTTAATACTAGTTGAAAAAGATGTTGAAATGTTGAAAAATGAGAATGTCAAATAGCCCTTAAAGAATTAATCTCCTCCTTTAATTGTGATGGAGCAATCATGACGCACCCTGGCTGTGAGATTGTCGATTTTCTTAAAATTTTCACCAACAGCTGTAAAAATTGTGAAGACGAAAAATCGCAGAAGTAGTCCCGGAAATCAACCGACCAGGGTGTTGTTTTCCAAGGTGAGCACAGAAACCCTGTTAAGAGAGATTTCCAAAGAAGTAATGCGGTCGACACAATCTTGTGCTACCTCATTGAAACGAATATATGAAAATGACAAAAAAAAACTTTCTGGGTTTCATGCAGACGGTTTCGGATCAAATTATGAAACCTGACAAAGTAATTATTTTAATCTATATATATTTAGAAAAAATCTCGCGACGGGAATGATCCAGTAAATTGGCCGTCATGGTTAAAAACCTTGAAATTTTGTTTTTTACAAAGCTCCTTGCGAAACTCACGATTTTTGCACATGACACTTTCTTTGGGGCACTTTCGCACGTCTTTCTTGTGAGTGCATTTCATATAGCGATGTCGCATGCGTTAGGATTTTCTTTTTACACAGAGACCATCGAGTCCATTTGCTGCTGGCTCCACTACTTTTGCCGTACATTCGGTTTTTAAAGTCGCCGATGGTTGAAGCTTGCATTGGGGAATCCTGTAATTTTAGAAACAAGTGTGCAGAAAATATTTAATTATATATGAAACTGACTCTAAATCTCATGTTAGCCACTTCAGCCAGGTCATTGGCTTTGGTTTGGTTGGGGGAGAGTTTCCTCTGTCCATTTCAAAATAGAGCATCATCACGTCTAAAAATATGTACATGAACTTTTATGTACTCTTTATAAGTAGTCTTTTAGCCATTATGTACATAGTCTAGGGTAATGCCTTTCTACTAGTGAGTTGTGATGTTACATGTTTTTATAGATTCATGAAGTATTTGAAAAGGCGGCAAATACTTTTTTGCGTCAACGCCAGCGCCATAAATTTTAATTAAAACCGTGCATTTACTTATATTGAAACTTGAATTAAAGCCTGGTGAATATCACTTTTTATAATTTTGTAAAATATCGGCTTATCCGATATTGACTGTCCTAAAGGGTTGGGGCACTTTTACGGCTAACTTTTTATTTACGGATAATTTTCTGTGTAGCTGAGATTTTTCTCTGTCGATTGAGTGGTCAAACACCCCAATTAAAAATAATTTTTTGAGGAAATCACACCAATTTCACACTAAAAAAAGGCTCACACTTGATTTTTCAGTGTAAAGTTGGCGTGATTTCCTCGAAAATCATTATTAATTAGGATGTTCAACTACTCAATCGATAGAGAGAAATCGCAGCTGCGAATTGTGTGAAAAACCTGACTCAACAACAACATACATGAAAAAACGTGTGTGCTCGCAATTTCCTAGATTAATACTCTGACGGTCGATTGTTTCAGTTGCCGCGATTTGTAGCGAATTTTCGTTCAAATAAGAAGAAATTTTTTTGATTTGTTTTGAAATTCAAAAACGAAACACGATAACTTTAAATTTGGAACATATAAAAAAATTTCTATTGTTTCGATTCACTAAGAATTTGTGAAACCCACGCAATAATCTCGCGATTTGTGTATAAGTAACTCATTCACCTAATAATTAAATCATTCACCACGACAGGCATCGTTATTTTCAACGTGAAAATCCTTATGACTCGAAAGCAGTCATAACAATCGAACGCCGGAGTATTAAATTGAATTTGTCTAGCATTTTGATTTGTGTTTTTTCGGCCAAACATTGTATTTACAAAAAAATAAAATAAAAGATTTATAAAGACAAAGCTTTCAGGTCTATTGACTGCTCAATTAAAATTTTAATTGCCGAAATTCACCTTGATCTTCATTTACGAAAACATCAGGTTGAGTAGTCCTGCTCTCCGAGTTCAAGAGGCAATTCTGAAAGAGTCTTATTTTATGAAGGGAAAGGCCGTTTTTCACAAGTCACCAATAATTTCACTACTGCTAACCGTAAAATTTGTTATGGTTTTATACAAACCTGATCTTGGTCAGCTGGATACCTGTAAAAAGATCTGCTTATTTAAAAAAAATCTTTTTTTAAATAAATTTGACTACCAAAGAGCAGACCGACACGTAAAACCATAGTCTATGTCTGAGCGAAGACATGCTAATTGACATTCCAAAAGTTTTGGCGTCTGTAACTTCTTGGACATGACCTACGAGAATGTAGCTGGGAATGGCTGTGGATATCTTGCCAATACCTAAATTGTTAATGGATTTTGATTTTTGATAGGGGTCGTGATGATAAGTGAGTCACAGCGTTTTTTTCTGAATTTTAGTGTCTTATTTGTAAGATTTTTAGATTTTTTGCTAACTTTCAAAGCAAAATTCAAACCTTTGGTAAATTTGCTGGGAATACAGAACTTTTCCAAGTAAGTGGACTTTGGAGCTGCCATCAAACCTCCTTCGGCTGAAGAATGGTTCGTTGTGGTGGTGGCCAGCTCACAGCCGCTGCCGAGAACACTGCTGAAGAGCTGCAAGTTACACAGATACGCTATTATTTCACAATTTATTTCAGCAATTAACGAACCAAGCAAGGAGTTGCTGCCTATCACAAGCCTCCACACACTCTTTCATGCTATTAGCAGTGGACAACTCCACATCACCTCCTGTTTTAGGGCTCTCCCATCCATGGAAAGCCATATAGTGAGTCTCTTCATCTGCGTTACAAAAAATGTGCTTTTGGCTTTGTGTTTGTGCTGGAGAGTCTGATTGTGGGAGAGAAATCTAAAAGCAACTGTAAGCATGATCACAATTTTTACGTTAGGTTACAGTTTGAGAAGTAATTTGCATGATTTAGAATAAGGACTCTTAAAAAAATTAACTATTAATTCTTAAATTAAATAAATTCATTAAAAAAATTTACGTCAATTTTCCGCAACCCAAATTTCTTTATAGCTGCTTAATATTTAATGGCTACCAAAGGATTGTCGTGGCCAGATCTGTGCATAACTCGCGAATTCTGTGTTTATGAGCACCGCTACAAGAGGTGTAAAAATCTACAATTTGCCTTTCAGACAATCCCAGTAGTCTGGTGAACGACTATTTCGTACAAAACGATTGGAAAGGGAATGTCAAAAACACTGAAAATGAAGATCTTACAACCTCTTGAAAAATGCTCACAAAACACCGCAATTGGTACCGGCATGTCTTCCTATTTCTACAGAATTGATCAAATCGTCAACGTCATTCAGTTAACCGTAGGGGTCGCAAAATATCGCTGTTTACTAAAATTACAACAGAATTTTGTTGCGTTTCAGAATTAAAATTTGATCTAAAAATCGGGGTGGAAAAATTTGGAATTTTCGGTAGTCTTAACCTTATCTATGACTTACTGCTACAGTCAACTCTCGATTTAACGAAACCCCGATTTAACGAAACTCTTGATTTAACGAACCTTTTTTGGTGCCTATTTGGCCAGCGATTATATAAAATGACTAAAATAAGCTCTCGATTTAACGAAACTCTCGATTCAACGAACATTTTTGCCGGTCCCCAGGGGTTCGTTAAATCGAGAGTTGACTGTAGTCAATTTTTTCGAATGATAGAAATTTTCGTAATACCGTGTTGAAAATAGAACTTACCTCTTGTAATTTAACAGTCTTGACTCCTTCTGCTGCTGTCTCCACACCTTTGCCTGCTGATGTATTCATTTCATTTGCACTCAATTGAGACGATCCACTCGGTTCTGCGGCACTTCCTTCTGTAGCATTGGATGATGACACTGCCGCAGAAGAACTTGCAGCACTCGAACTAGCTGAAGAAGATGCTGAGGAAGAAGAAGAACTACTGCTGTAAGAAGTGGACGAATTGACCAGCACTGTCGTGGACTCTTTCTGCAATTGCTGGATAAGTTTTGTGGAATAGCCGGGTTGATTAGCTGCATCCTCAGTTAATTCACCACCAGCCGAATTAGTCTGATGGATGAGCGCAAGCTTTTGTATTTAGCAATTCCACTCCTGTTGTAGGGCAAGTAAGAAGTGTCAGAATAGCTTTTGCGAATTCAGAAGTCTGTAACCCATCAGAATCTATTTCTTTGAGGCTTCGGTCCAAATGTCTCGAGTTTCGAAGTAGTGGAATTGGTTATTTTGGAGTTGGAAGCGATTTCAGATTCTACTGGAGAGTCTGTGGCATCGGTGTCTGTATTGCTCGGCCATAAACCAACGTCTCTGTTGACATGGAGGCCAATTGAGTGTTGGCCATCTACTACGTGAGCCTGGTCTACAGAAGATTGGACGGTAAGAGGGCTGAGAGGAGTAGAGGGGGGTGGGACTGTGGTGGATAATGGTTGCTGGTCCTGGGTTGAGAGCTGGAAATGGCAGCAGCGACAGAGCTGGTTACTGAAGCAGTTTCAACTTGGCTGGCTGGCAAAAATGAATCCTAAATATTGATTAATATTAGATCAGAGAATCAGTAGTAAATAAGTAAATCAGCTGCGCATAGAAGCTCGCCTGAACAATATGCATGATTTTTTGTCCAATGATTACCCAACAGCTCATCATAAGTTACCGTGTTTTCTCTAATTTAAGCCACCCCTGGTTTAAAATCATGTTATTGGCATTTTATTTTCGGTCCATTTTTGAAGACCACTCTTATGCAACTTACCATCCATTTTGTAACCAGTGAGATGAGCTAGAAAATGATTAGTAACTTGCCCAAGAGAGCTCTTCGAAAGTGGGTCAAAAATACAATCCAAAACACAATTTTGAATCAGATGGGGCTGGAGGAGGGGGGCTGTGGATTTGACACTCTCAGGTTTGAGATGTTTTCCAACTAAGTTTTCCAAGCTTGTTCCGAATCTGGAAGCAGAATTTCCAAATTTGCGGTATAGAGCGGGCACTATTTTAAGTTTGGCACTCAAACTTCGTCGTACATCGTTTTATTTTTTATACATTTATTAATATTTATTTTGTTATTATTTATTATTATTATTTATATATTAATATTTTATTTATTATATTATTTATAACATTTATTTCACTTTTGCAGTTTGATAATGTCCTTGGAAGCTCAGATAATAAGCTTTTTAACGACATATGGCGTTTGCATTTGTCATAAATAGATCTTAGATTTTCGGTTCCAAGAAATAAATGTCCCTTTTTTTTAAACTGTTATCATTTTTTCATGTGCAGAATTACGTGTAATAAGGCCGTTTGTTCAATAATCAAAGCATGCTTTTCGACAGACAAGAAAAACTAAAATTATTTATTTTTTAAACCACATTCCACTGCAGTTTTTATTGCTCTGTCGATTAGCACACATTGATTATTGAAGGAATAGCCTTATCACACGTGATTTTGCACATGTAAGAATAAAGACACTTCTCAAAAATGGCACATATTAGAACCAAAAATGTAAGATCTAATTATGACAAATGCCAACGCAATATATCGTTGAATATCTTATTACCTG
Organism: Ditylenchus dipsaci; assembly: GCA_004194705.1. NCBI lineage: Eukaryota > Metazoa > Nematoda > Chromadorea > Rhabditida > Anguinidae > Ditylenchus > Ditylenchus dipsaci. The sequence continues at coordinate 19,130 of SADC01000824.1, read as the reverse complement.
AAGTTTCTAATACATCATCATAGCTGCAAAGTGAAGTAAATATGCTAGATTAAAATAAGAATAAAACGATGGGCTGCATGTGTCTGCGAGGGTACACCTAAGAATATGCCTTGGTCCCCCTGTTTTTTTTTGCAAAAATATATTTTTAAAATATTGTTATTTTTAGGTTTCATGCTTAGGCAAGGGTGGGCCAGCGTACCGCATTTACTCTGATAGTAGCCCCCTCTAAATAAATCCCTCTCCTCAATTTTGTTGTCTGTATTTCGAAGCAGTGTCAATATTTTGCAAAGCCGCTTATTGCATTTTCTTAACTCCCCGGTTCTGCTTATTAAATTTTGGATTTTCACGCCAAAATCTCGAGATCGACCTCGAGTGACCCTGGAGCTACTATTGGAGTAAATGCGGTATGTTAAAACAGGCTCAACATTAGAGTTGGCTCGGAATCGATATTTGGATTGAAAACGGAATTTGAGTTTTGCTAAAACCAGAACCGGAATAGGAACCGGAATTTCATTTTTGCCGAAACCAAAACCGGAGCAGAAAAGAGACCTTTTTGAAAAAAATCGCTGCCGGTTTACATGATTTTTTGTTTATTTTGATATTTAACACAGAAAATTCGCTCAAAAGTTGAAAATACGCGTTTAAAATTAGCCGAGCAAGAGCAAAATTATGATAGAGTAGGCCTCGGAATCGATATTTGGACCGGAACCGGATTTTAGTTTTCTGAAAACCGGAAACGGAATTACATATTTTTTTGCTACCGGAACCGGAATCCAAAAAAGGACCGGAATTTCGATAAAACGGAACCGAAATTCTAGGTTAACTCTGCTTAACGTGCTTTCTGAAGCTTGAAGAAATAAGAAAAAACATGTTTCACTTCGTCCTAACATACGCTGGCCTACCATTTCGCTGGTCTAAACCCCCTGCCTAATCCTAAATCAACTTGAAAGACCAAGGCAAAACTTTACAAAACAAAATTTTACAGTTGAACTGTGATATAACGCCACCCCTGGGAACCGCTATTTGAAGGCGTTATATCGGGGGTTGGCATTTTTATCGGGGTGGCGTTATATCGGTGTTCAATTGTAACTAGGGTTGTCGGCCGGCCGGCCGATTTTCGGCTTTTCCGGCCGAAAACCGATATTTTTTCGGTTTTCGGCTTTCGGCTCGGCTCGGCCGGCCGAAAATTTCGGTTTTCGGATTTCGGCTCGGCTCGGCCGGTCGAAAATTTTAAAAAGAAAAAATAATTTTCTCTGTTTGCTCCCGTTTTTGCTTAGTTTTCCTTTCGCTCATTCTGGTGGGCGAAGAATAGGGTGCGCTTCCGACTCTGGCAGTGCTGGCTCGCAAGTATCTGGCGATTTCTCTCTCAAGCGTGGCGTCTGAAAGGTGCTTCTCCAAGGCCAGTCTTCTATTTGCCAACGCTCTCAGGTCTCGTTTGGCAAAGCAAATGTCAGCTTACCTGCTCATTATCAAAGCTAATTTGGCGGATGCAATCTTAAAAAAAGCCAGCGAAAGCAACAAAGAGAAGCCGTTGGAATTACTAATCTTTTGTTGTATGGCAATGACTGAATGTTATATGTGTTCAAGTGTTGTGTGCGAGTGTTGTATGTGGGTGTTTTAATAAATTTTTGTTTGTCCAAAGAGTTTTATTTAAGCATTTTAGACTTTTACTATGCATAGAAGAAAAATAAATTATTTTCATAATGCAAAGACGTTGAATGCTAGTCATGGCCGAAAATTTCGGTTTTCGGCTTTCGGCTCGGCTCGGCCGGCCGAAAATTTCGGTTTTCGGCTTTCGGCTCGGCTTGGCCGGCCGAAAATTTAGGTTTTCGGCTTTCGGCTCGGCTTGGCCTGCCGAAAACTTCGGCCGGCCGACAACCCTAATTGTAACTATCATTAATTACCATCATGGAATAATTATCATTAAATAATTACAACAAATACAAAAAGTTTTGGAAACTTATTCGAAAGTTTCATTCGAAGCTATCGATTCTGACTGTTTTTTGGAGTTTTTTTTCCGGACACAACACATGTTTTGAAATGGCTATTTTTCAGGACAAATTTGTTTTGCTCTTAATTTTCAAACTTTCACTATCTTCAGTGATATTCAATTCTTGAATCTTTCCTCTGAACTGCTTACGTAAATACTAAAGAATTTTCTTTAGAGATTTATATCTCCGCTTTTGTTTTAAAAGCTTAACACACTTTTACTGAAAAAGCCATGACAAAAGTCATAAGAGAAGTTCAAATTTTTTCTAGGGGTCTACTAAATAATTTTTATCAAAGAGATATTACCGACCTGTCCAGCAGTCGAAATTTCCTCTTTTTCTGTTCCAGAGTCTCGGTTTGACTGAGTTGGAATCAAGTTCGTCCAATTGTTGGGTTTTGGCTCCATATGCTACACCGCTGGCTTTAGCATCTTTCGCTTCCACGACTGCAGCAGCAGGTTCAGCAGGACTGGAAGCAGGCCCCGGTGATGCAACTCCTCCAGACGATGGAGCAGAAGATTCAGCTGGACTTTCAGATTTAGCTGAACTCTCAGATCCTGCAGCAGGAGTTTCTGATCCAGATTTAGCACTTGAACTTTCAGACCCAGCAGCTGAAATTTCTGATCCAGGAGCGCTAGCACCAGAAGTTGTTGGAGCAGCGGTTACAGCTGGACTCTCAGGTGCCGAACTCACTGCAGCAGTCTCTGGAGCAACTGGCTGAACTTGTGACGAGGTAGCTGCTGTTGCATTTGAAGAAGAAGGACTTTCTGAAGCAGCAGCAGAGCCACTGGCAAATGCAGCCTGTCCAGCGCTCGAACTTGAACCAGCAGCAGTGGCTGAAGAGCTGTCGGATGAATTAGTGACAGCTGGAAGGGCGTTCAATTGAGCATCTGTTGGAGGAAGAGCGGCCATGTATCTGTAAAAAACCATGCTTTTATGACTTTAGCAAGAATCGAATTTTTTTGAAAAGGACTGGATTTATCGGAACCACTTAAAACATTTTAACTGGGCATGATGCAGAAAATTACCCAAAACCTCTGAAAAGAAAAGTAAAAATGGTGTTGGGTGCATCAACTATATGTGAAATATCTTAGCTTTTTTTTGAAAAATTCTATAAGACTCACGCAAAATAATCTCGGCCATCATATTCGGTCAGGAAAAATGGATACTCGGTACCACTGACTGCAAACAGATCACATATTTTCCAGTTGTTGTCATAGGTGAGGGAGCGACACACCAGGGCGTGGATGCATCTTGGAATTTAATACATTTTTCCAAGCACTCCTCACAGCTCAAGCCAGTCGTCCTGTCAAACATAATGGCTGAGGAAATGGCGCTTTGTGGCTCTACGGACCATTTGGAAGAATCTAGAACAGATAATATTTATACGATTATGCAAGATTTTACGGACAAGTTGTAAAGATTCCGATTTTACCAGTCATTTTACCAGCCCCAAATAGCAACAGATTTGCCCGCAAAATGGCTCTTACTCGATTCATTGTCACCCTTTAAAAAAAAAGGATGACGCTATATCGAGCGGTGCGAATTTCTTGGTCAAAACTGTTGCTATTTTGAGAAACGACGGGTGAAAATACCGAACACCAGTCTGGTAACATGAAGATTACAAAAGTCGTCGAACATTATTTAAAGAACCATGGTTTTTGCGCGCAGTGGCATGTGCAAAATTTGAATTGGCGGGGACACTTCTCTTTCGTCTGGCACTGTACTCTTTGGAGTAATGTCAAACGACTCCAAAGAGTGAAGTTCGAAACGAAAGAGAAGTGTCCCCCGCCAATTCAAATTTTGCATATGCCACTGCGCGCAAAAACCATGTTCCTTTAAAGGGCCATTGCCGTCTACGACAACAGTTGTAAATAAAAAAGATAACGCTGAGGGTGTGACATATTACCAAAAGCGAACTGCTGTTAAAGTGAGGCCGGCAAATTGCTAGGATAATATTTGTTTGATCGTTTAAAATTTTCGTGATGGTTTTTACAATTTATGTAGCTTCGATAGTGACTGTAGATTTTTTCTAATTTAAGCCGCACCTTAGTTCAAAGTGGTGTTTTTGTACTGTTCTTTAACCTATTTTTTCTCTCCAGTCTTAACCATATTTTCTATAGTGCAGTCAAACCTCTTCAATTTTTCAGTGAAATTCGACTACATTTTTGAACTTTTTTATCTATGCCATATTATAGCTACATTACTTCATGTATTTTCTTCTAAACTAAATTCTGTAACACATAAAAGTATTTAAAACTAATATAACTAGCTTTTCAACTTAATTTGAGTCTCGCCAGAAAAGTGACGTTCGCAAAAAATATTCAATCCAAACAGGGGTGCCTGGACAAAAAACTTTGGCGCTAGTAGCGTGTACTTTCACCTTCCCATAAATTTGACTTTTCCGAAATCGCTGTAACCAGCCTTTAAACAACAAGATGGATTAGCCCGCAGGCTCAGGGGTAGGCCAGCACACGGAAATTGCGACTGTTAAAGTTCCTGCGCCTTATTCTGGGGTCTGTAACATATATTCGGGTACTTTTTACTTATGTTTCAAAAGGCTTAGGCTTCGGTTACAATTAGGTCACATCTAAATATCGGTAAACCGCCGTCGAAAAAAGCTGAAAAGTTCGGCAGTGGTTTATTGTAAACAAGACAGATAAACTCACCAAAAGCACATTTTCCTACGCTCTGAGCATCTCTTCTGACAGGTGGTGGAGGTGGTCTGTAACCCAATGAAGGTGCGCCTCCACTGGCAGTGATGGATGTTGATGCTGGCACTTCTGCGTTTGCTAGGATTGCCTGTTCAACTGCTCCTTCTCCTCCTCCTTCGGGCTGTATTGGCACTCTAGGTGGAGCTAATGGAGCAACTGGCGCTTTGACCACAGCCTCAGAACCAGACCCTGCATCCCCATTTCCAGCTATTCCTCGCCGTTTACAGAGCCACTTTCACTGGCTATTCCGCCACTGGCATAGGCAGCATAACCTCCTTGAGCCTGGATTGGATTGAAAAAAGATAATAAAGTGGTAGTTAGGAGTAGCAATTTGGCAAAGGACATAGGTTTCTGGTGGTTTGTCTTCCGGGGCGGGAAGTTTGGGCGGTGATGCGTGTTTTCATGGAGGCTTGAACACTAAATAAAAAAATTTCAAATATTTTTTACACATTCTTAAATAAATGCCAGTCCACCGTCGACTATATAGGGACAGCTGTTTGTAGTATTTTTTCTACCCTTTTAACAAGCGTCAACTTTATGAGGTATAAATGTTGTTAAATGAGGGTGATCGCGAAATAGTAAAATTAGGCGTATTTTTGAAGCACCCTTGTATTTTGATAGAATCAAAGTTACCGTAACTTGTCATCCCAATTTTCTCATCAATAAAATTTGAGTGAACTAAACGAAGAGTTGCTCTGTTCAAGAGATGTTTTGAAATTAAATTTTCGATCTATATCTAGCAGCCCAAAAAGTCGTGCGAAGAACTCAAGGTAGTGCCTATCGATGCTTTACTGATACTGCTGGATAGACGTTTTTGATATTTTTTTTTAATGAACAAGTGATCATTGGTTGGACCATGATCTTAAAAATCTTCTATTCAATCAAATTTATGAAAAACATGTTATGGGTTATGCGTGTTAAAAAATAATTTTTATTGGCACTTTTTATACTCCGGCAAACCGTTTGCTGCAAACCTTTTTGTTTTTAGCTAATTATTTTTCCAAAAGTCGTCCAATTTTAATCCTGTCAACGGATTCATAAGTAAATCGACCCTGCTCTACAACTTTCTCTTTGGTGTCAACATCCATTTTCGTCACCAAAATCGAGATACGGCATAGTTTGGAGGTAGTTTAAAGGGTTTGCCGGCAAACCCTTTAAACCCTTTGCCGGCAAACCTTTAAACTACCTCCAAACTATGCCGTATCTCGATTTTGGTGACGAAAATGGATGTTGACACCAAAGAGAAAGTTGTAGAGCAGGGTCGATTTACTTATGAATCCGTTGACAGGATTAAAATTGGACGACTTTTGGAAAAATAATTAGCTAAAAACAAAAAGGTTTGCAGCAAACGGTTTGCCGGAGTATAAAAGTGCCATTGAAGAAGCCCATCAACAATGTATTTGAAAAAAATTAATATAATTTATTTTGAACTTGCAAGTAAATTTCACTGTCACTCAGCGATTTGTCGTCAATCTCCTATTATTGCTACCTCTTCTTTTATGTTACCGTATTCACTCTTTTAATCGCCCATGGGCGTTTATTTTTCAACCCTTAAAAAATCGGAAAAAATATCTCGATATTGAGATTTTTGGGTGCTCAACCAAAATTTAAAAAGTGGAATCAGGTAAACTCGTGGTAACTAAGAAAACGCAGAAAAAAACAGATTTAATTTTTTTAAACTGAGATATAGGTCCTTAAGGTGGGCGTTTATTAGAGGGTGACGATTAATAGAGTGAATACGGTATCTTAGCATGAGGAATTAGCTTTTAAGAAAGAGCTACTCAATTTGCTGAACGATTATAGAGATATACGTATTTAGTTGATTTAATCTTAAAATTCTTAAAACCATTCAGAGGTGTTTTGCAACGATAAAACAGAGATCCACTCCTACATCCAAATTCAACAATTGTCAATAACTGCATCAAAGCTTGTAAGCATTTTTCAGTATTCTTTTGGCTACATGCGGTGGAATCGACTTTCACACTGCTGTGAAATCGCATAGGCGCATGATGTGGGCTCTTTTCAGGTCGCTACCTTGTAGAACCTACGAGAAAATCTGTGGCTATTAGCATAAGTTTATCATGATGCACGATAGGTCGGCTGGAGAAAATTTTGGATGCCAAAATTTTGAGGCGTGCATTTCGTCATCCAATGGTCATACCACACGGTACCTGCCGCAATCAATCGTCAATAATCAATCCCTGACAACCGAAAACCACAATGCTATATTCCTCCTTTACACACAACAATGAAAACAAATCCAAATAAAAGTATCCAAATAAAAGCTCAAACAAATTGAAATCAAAAATGAGTAAGAGCAGCAGTAGTAGCAGTAATCTGCCTCCGAAATCCCATCCGCAATAGCTCAAGTAATGAGATTTGCAAACAAGCTCACTGATTGATGACATCCTCCTAATTGCTGCTACCGATCGCCCCTATTCCCGTTTTTTGGAGGGCATCCACTTTCCCTTTCTCAAACGGAATTCAACACTCCTCCCCTAAGTCACGGTCATCCACCCCCAGGTGAAAACAATGTGCTTCCGCCCAAATAAAGAGTAGCAATATCAGACTACCGCTTTGAGTAGCCGTGGGCAAGTGACCCAAAATTGTTTTCTCTATCTTTTCGTTATCCTGAGTAACTTATCCCTCTTCCACCTTTTTAACTTCTTCAAGAAAGAGAGAATATTAATTTGGGTCGTTTCTGGAGAAAAGAGAAAAAAGAACATTAGGCGATTAAAATAATTTTTAAGCAAGAGAAAGTGCAACCATCAAGCCTTTTTTGATCGAAAAAATGGTCTGCTGTTGCTGCCTAAATATTTTTTCCGGAAGATGAAAACAAGTTTAATTAAATATTGGAAATTGATACTAAAATTTCATTTTATGGACTATCTTTTTTTACAAACGGGCACTTTGACACTAGACTTTACTTTTTTTACAAGTTTTACAAGGTCAGATCCGATAAAAAAATTTGCACTATACAATTCGCACTAGTCGACAGTATGAAAAAAAAACGCTCGGCTTCCGAATCTTCTTCTCCTGGCCGGCTACTTGACGGAACTCGACCATGATACTGAGAATTTGAATTATACGGTATGTTTTCTCATTTTCGACAGCCTCTAATTACTCTACAGTCTCTAATAACTCAGTCTGGAGGGTGATTAAAAATAACTCGACAATCTCTAACAACTCGACGACCCTTTAACCTATGCATAGTTACCTGAAAGACAATTTTTTTGAAAATTAAACATTTTTTCACAAAATTTTTGTCATTTTTCTGTTTACTTGAGTCATTGTCAGTCACAGTCGGATCACTGCCGCTAAAGGTGGTGACGACGGCGAAAAATTTCGCTAAATTTTGCCGCTGCCGCCACTAGCGCCGCCGGCAGATATTTATATTTTGCCGCCGTCGTCGCGTGACAGCACTGCCGGCGGTGACGTCGCAGGCTAGTGCGTTAATGTCGAAAAAGTTCAGCTCGAGAAAAAAAACTGATGCAGAGTGGCTAAAACTAGTTTGTCGTGGGTTAATTCAGGAAGGAATAGGTATAAATGATTGATCCTAAGAAAGTTTATGCTAAATGCATGACATTGCTGAGTATAAATGAAATTTAGTTTAATTAAGCAAATTTAGTTTTCAAAAGAGCTAACGAAATTGCCGGAATAAATAATGTGTGCCCCGCCCAGAATTGCCCAGAATCATTTTAATCGTGCTTTTTGATGTTGAACGTTGAGAAAAGACGTTTTTAGGATTGGGAAGCGACTTTTTACGAAAAAAATTTTACCAAAAAAATTTTTCCTTGGTCCTCCAAGGCAAAAAATGTGCAAAAATATCAAAAAATGAATTGTAAATTTGCGCCGAAACATTTTTAAAGGACCATCGCCGTCGATTACAATGCCAATTTCCAGTTTTTGAGTTCGCGGGGGACAGCCAAAAATGCGGACAATACTTTTGCGAATTATTTTGTAATTCGTATTTGAATTTAAATTTTATGTATTAGATGAGACGAATCAAGAGTTTCTAATAATAAGTTATAGCTCAACGGGAGTCGGCTAGGTCGTCCGATCTGGAATTGTCAAGCAATGTTGGGCTCGACCAGTAGATGGTTCTTTATTTTGAACAAATTTTAATCGCAAACAAGAAGTAATTCGAAATACCGTAAATACTCTAATAAACGGAGATCTCCGTTTTTTTTCAACCTCCTCGGAGGTCTCCGTTTATTAGAGAGTCTCCGTTTATTAGAGAGTCTCCGTTTATTTTTCAACCTTCAAAACAGTTTGATTTGAATTGTTTTATGTCTCAAAAAGAATTCAAAAACAAAATTCTATTAAAACATTTTCAAAAAGAATATCTTTTGAAACAGTCAGTCTAAAAATAAGGCAGAAAAATTAATTTTTGTCATCAGTTTGCTTGGGGTTTATTATTTTCGCCGTTTACTTTGTCCTCATTTGCTGATTTAAGATGGCCTTTTACGAAAACTCCGATCAAGCGGCTCGAATGAATGCGATGCAGGAAGTTAACGAGAACTGGGATCGACAGGCAGCCATCAACGCGGAAGACAAGGAGCGATTGAATGTAGGTTTTTGTAGATTTGTTTACCTACTTTCGTTATCGATTTTTTCAGATGCTTTCTGGCGAAGAAGATGAGCAGCAGTTGCACGAGGATGAGGGAACGCCGAAAAGCAGCGGAAGCGACACCACTACAATGCGGCGACAAAGCTTGAGGCGGTCGAATGGGCGCTGGATCGTTCGAGGTTGGAAAGAAATATCGAAGGAAACCATTGTCAAATCATTTGAAGGTTTGTTCTTTCAAGTTGAGTTGATGATTGCAACACATTACCTCATTCTCTTATTCTTTCAGTCTGCACATTGACTACTCCGATTGACGGCTCGGGAGATGACAAGATCACCTGCTTCAAACCGGACGGATCCATCGGCACAAAAGGATTGCAGCTTCTGAAAGAATTTAGAGCTCAACAGATGGCTGGTGACGGAAGCAACGACTCTGAAGATGCGGGTATCGGCTAGGAGACATTTGGCAAAAACGACATTTGGCAAACGTATCTTTGGCCAAACGACATTTGGCAAAAAACGACATTTGCCCAAACGACGTTTGGCAAAACGACATTTGCCCAACGACATTTGCCCAAACGACGTTTGGCAAAACGACATTTGGCAAACGACATTTGGCTACCGTTGAATTGCTGGGGTTCATTCGATACACTGATTAATTAGTAATTTAGATAGCTAGATAGGCGTTTAGATGGATTTTGATGATGTCTGAAATGTTAATTTGTTGTGGCTTTGTTGAATAAAGGGATAGAAAGAGAAGAAGGGGTTCTAGCGATTACGTTTGATAATAAGACCCAGACAATCATATAAATAAAATACACCAAACTTTTTTTATTCTCATCAACCCCACCTGCCGAATCAAACAATGGTTTGACTATGTGAATTGGTCGATGAGGCAGTCTCAAATCCGAAACATCCAAGCTTCTGTCTTTTTTATCCAAATCTGATAGATTCAGTAATTTGACAATGGTCTGATTGGAACAACTGGCCAGAATTTGGCAACTAGAATCTGTGGCTAGATGGATGCTTGGAGTGTCAGACGTGTTAGGAATGTAAATTGGATGTAGTTGGTGTGGTGGACCGTGAATATGGTACCAGTGGAATCTGACAGACAGATGGTTCCGTCATTAATTGTTTCCAAATATTTGGTATGTTTGGGCAGATGTCGTTTGGGCAAATGTCGTTTGCCAAATGGCGTTTTGCCGAATGTCGTTTTGCCAAATGTCGTTTTGCCAAATGTCGTTTGGGCAAATGTCGTTTTTGCCAAATGTCGTTTTTGCCAAATTTCTCCTAGCCCGGGTATCGAGGAAGACGAGGAGGAACCGAATTTTGAGATGTTGGCTGATGAATGAACAGTTTTTGTTTGTTGAATAAATGTCTGTCAATTCTTTCTTTCTCGCTTATCGTCAATATACGTCGTTCAAAATTGTTTGGTCGAATTGTATTGCACGATTTTATTGTACTGGGTCTCCGTTTATTAGAGGGTCTCCTTTTATTTTTCAGCCCTCCTCGGAGAGTCTCCGTTTATTAGAGAGTCTCCGTTTATTAGAGAGTCTCCGTTTATTAGAGTATTTACGGTATACGTAAAAGTTGAAGTACACCCCATTGAAGTGCACACCGAAAGGAATAAGGGCTGTATTGGAAGGGAAAGGAATAAAAGGGGGCCACTTTTATGGCAAAACATAAAAAAGTAAATGTTTGTATTCTTCCACTGTCTTACCATGTTATTCAGCTGGGCCGTGGCAAACATATACTCTATGCGCATTTTTTGATCAAGAGTACTTCTCGGAATCATGTCTAAGGTAAGTGTGAGTGTGCGCATCTCAACTCCAAGCCTCTGCGTGCCATTTGGGGCTTGAGTGCAGAGGGCTTGAGTGATCAACAGATTTACTCAGATTAGATACGCCCTACTTAGGACAGTTTTCTGTGACACCTCGGGCAAAAGCCATGCGAAATAATAATTCGACAGCCTACCCATGCGCCACAGTCTGGAAAAACGACAGTTCAACATTCTGACTAGTCATGTCGAGCAAGATTACGACAAATGAAACCCTCACACCATCTTTCAATTTTAATACAAATCAGAGAATAAGTTCGAGAATGCTTGACTATTTGCTGGGTTTTGAATTCTTTTTCAAACATTTTGTAATATCTTCCATCCTAGCATTTTCCGAGATTGCTTTTTAATTATTTGTGGTTGGATTTTTTTCTGCATAATACATAGTGCTCCATCCTATTTTCGCGCGTAAAATCTCGCTAAAGTTTTTTTTAAATGTTCGTAAGTGGAAGCTAGATCACAAAAATTGTCTAAGAATCGGCACGAAAAGATAGGCCAGAGTGAACACGTGAAAACGTAGATTGCCGCTTAATTGCAAAAAACAGTCATAAATTCAACTAACATAAATGTACCTTAATCCTTTTCAGCTCCATTTACTCCATAAATATATTATGACAGTAGCGTCTAGATCTCTCTTTTCTCTCGCCGCCAGTTCCCACCACTCATTTTTCCTTATAAAAATCTAACATTTTCATACTACTTTTCTATGAAAAACTCTTTTTTGACGAAGAAGTAGCTATGTAGGCTATAAATTGTCTTGTTCTTTCGAAAAAAGTACATTTATTGGAACGTACAGAAAGTAAATTTTAGAATTGAAATGTCATTCTTTTCAGTGACTTTTTTCATTTGACTTGAAATGCAGAATGAAATGCAGAGTGGGGGTGAACGTATCTGAAAAAAGATTTTCAGAGACTTTTAGCTGAAAAAGTATCATCGTGTAGCCCTGAAAGACAAAAATGACACCGAGAGAAATTTTTTTATAGAATTAAAGTTCACAGCTTTTAGTGCTTTAACACTCCGCCTCCCAAGCGTAGTAATTGCTCGAATCGGCTCAGAATTTCTCGCTGAACACGATAATGCAAAAAATTAAAAAAAAAGTTGGTATGAGATGGTGAAAACCCTCTTGAAAGTAGGCCATTTTTGGTCACCTCAAACACCTAAAATTTGAGAAATTCAGATGGTAGTCACCAAAATTTCTATTTCATCTGGGCGTAAACCACTAAAAATATTAAGCTGGATCAGAGCTATCTATTGAGCCCAATTTGCATCAGAATGATTTTTTTTCACAGAATTTACGATTTTCCCTCAAAGATCCAGTTTCTGGATATCCTTCTTTTCGACACTAAAGTGGCTAGCACTCTGCTACAAATCATTTCTAGCTTAATGGTAAAAAAAACATGAAAAAACAAAATCTTGCGGTTATTTTGGCACTAAATACAGCAATAGTTTATCATAAAATTGAGACAAATTATGCAAAATCAATATATAAGTTGTAGCGCAACTTTTCTATAACTTTATTCCCGCTTTAAAAAACTTCAATTCTTACACCGAATTTGTTTTCAGCGTAGTCGATTGCATGTAAAACTGCTCTTGAAGTTAAAAAGTCACTGTCAAATTCCGAATTTCGCTCAAGACAAAAAAATATTCAAATTTTAAATTTAAATGTTTTTGTCTTGAGCGGAATTCGAAATTTGACAGTGACTTTTTAACTTCAGAGCAGTTTTACACGCAAATCGACTACGCTGAACACGAATTCGGTGTCAGAATTGATGTTTTTTCAAGCAGGAATAAAGTTATAGAAAAGTTGCGCTACAACTTATATATTGATTTTGCATAATTTGTCTCAATTTTATGATAAACTATTGCTGTATTTAGTGCCAAAATAACCGCAAGATTTTGTTTTTTCATGTTTTTTTTACCATTAAGCTAGAAATGATTGTAGGCAGAGTGCTAGCCATTTTAGTGTCGAAAACAAGGATATCTAGAAACTGGATCTTTGAGAGAAAATCGTAAATTCTCTGTGAAAAAATAATCATTCTGATGCAAATTTGGCTCAACAGATAGCTCTGATCCAGCCTAATATTTTTACTGGTTTTACGCCCAGGTGAAATAGAAATTTTGGTGACTACCATCTGAATTTCTCAAATTTTAGGTGGTTGAGGGTGACATAAACGGCCTACTTTCAAGAGGGGATTTCACCATCTCATACCAACTTTTTTTCAAAATTTTTTGCATTATCGTGTTCAGCGAGAAATTCTGAGTCGATTCGGGCAATTACTACGCTAGGAGGCGGAGTGTTAAAAAACATGAGATATACTCTCAGTCATTGAAACAAGGCTTTAGCGGGTTTTTAATGGCTTTAATGCCCTGCTCATTTGCTGGATAAATTGAATTATCTGATCTTTTATGAAAGACGGGACACTCGGCATTGCTACTTGAAATAGCTATCCCAATGTCGAAAAAAGCATAAACTTAAATTTTATATCTCTTTCTGATGGGCACTGTTAAATAATTTCAGTAATAAATAATAGAAGAAATATTAAAAGGAGGGTGAAAGCTGTTAAAGAAATAGTCTCGACACGAAAGATTATACCAAGTTTTGTGTTTTTTAATGTAGGCTTGGAGCATTTTTTTGTCGCAACTCGGTTTGCAAGCCAGACAAACTTGTGCACAATTTTAAAGTTGGATTAGTAACATCTGTAACACATGTTAAAATTTCTAAATTTCTTCAAAAAATACCCTAAAAGTCCAAATGCAATAGAAGACTAACCAACCTTTTTTCGATGGTTTTTTCCCTTTTCCATTTCAATTTTTAGAGCATTTGTCAAAGGGATTTCGAAATTTTGATAATGATGATGCTGATCGAACTTTTAATTCTGCATAAATTTGTCTGAGATTGCAATGCCGAGTTATCGACAAAATATGGCTCTAAAACCACAATTCAAGAACACAAAACTTGGATGAATGCTTTCGTGTAGAGACTATCTCATTACCAGCTTTCACCCCTCTTTTAAAGAAAAGTGAAATTTTATTCGCAACATGATATTGTTTCATGTTGCAAAAAATTTCACTTTTCTAGGTAAGGTTTCCGTCTCATTTCTAACCGTGTAGGGTTTGCGGCCACTTTTGTGTCAGTTTTTTAAAACTTTATTTTTGCCGTTCAGTTGCAATTGTCAAAGAGACGAATGTTTTTTTCGGGATACTCAGGCTTGGCAATCAAGTCGACCAATTTGTGGAATAGTGTGAAGCAGGACAAATGAAACAGTGATATCACTGATGACAGCCGTGATTTGGAATTCGAAGATTAAATTTGAATTTCGGGCTTCGTTGAGTTATTATAGCTGTTTGTTGTTGTTTATCGAATACAATTTTACAGAAAATTAGTTGGTCTCAACTCATGCAAAAAGCTATGTCGAAATAATAACTCGACAGCTTCCAGTTACTTGACAGTCTTTAATCACTCATGATCGGAAAATAGGTGATCGAAAAACAACACCACCTGTTGATCGATTAGAAGAAATATGGGGATTTGTCCCAAGATCACCGTCGCCTTTGATTTATATTTTTGTAGATGATTGTCAGGTCAATTTTATCGGACTGATTGACTGATTGCTGGGCTTCATAGCATTTTCTAATTTTCAATCTTTCGAAATCGCTCTATAATTATTTCGATCATTGGATTTACCTTCTACATAATAGAAGGTGTCTTATCTCATTTTCGCCCATAACTTTCTGTGATTAATTAAAATCTCGCTAAACTTTTTTTTGAATTTCAAGAGTGCGGAAACAAGACTACGAAAAAGTGTCTTAAAATCGACGCAGGAGGGTAGGCCAGGATTAACAGGATTTTAAAGACCTTGATAATAATTCAATGACTCAAATTGCAGTAACAGAAAATAAGAAAAACCAACAGGAAAAGATTTATTGAAAGAACTGGAAAAGTAATGCAAGCAACCTAAAACGGCTATAACTTCCCATTCGCTGCAAATTTTTTTTGCAAAATTACCATGTGTAAATTACAATACAATAAACAATACAATACATACAATAGCGCTTTCTTAACCGTTTTAAAAATAAAGCAAACACAATAAATTTAATTAGTTTTTATACATGATATAGATTAAAAACAGGCTGTCGGAGGTAGTTTTGTTTCCAACAGGCGATTAAGTGCTAGGTTGGTAAAAACTTGTTGAACAGAGGCCTATTTCAACAGATAAGAGTTGATAGTTGATAGTAATCGTGTTTCAACAGTTGAGAGTGAAATTTTTGATAGTCGATAGTTCATAATTATCAGCAAAAACGGAGGGTGACAGGTCACCCTCCGTTTTTCTGATAGTTGATAGTGAAATTTTTGGTTTTTTCTTTGGGTTTTCGTCTTTTGTGTGTTCACTTGTCTTGTTGAGGATTGCGTTTGTAGATATTCTAACGAGTATTTGTTTGCTTTTGTGTGTTATAGACCATGTTTGGAGACGCTTGTGCTCATTCGGGATCTTGTGCCTGTTGGATATTGTATAAGTGGAATGTGTAGTGTATACGACAAAACTAAGTGATCGTCTCCTAATAAATTATTTCCTAATACTCAAAAAATACCCAACGAAACGGCATTTTATCACTTCAAACATTTTCAGTCCAGAAAACACGTTTGGAGCCCGAAAAATTTAAAAAAGAATTGCTCCAAGTGGACGATCACTTGGCTTAGTTGGTTCAGACTAAAAAATTTAAATTCCCGAATTTTTTATTTGGAGTAGTTTTGGACGGTTTCGGGTGGTTCTGGTTGGTTTTGGGTGGGTTGGGTGCTTTTGGCTGGTTGTTGAATGTTTTGGGTGGCTTGAGATGGTTTGAGTGTTTGGGGGTGGTTCAGACACAATCTATAGTTGATACTTGATAGTTGATAGCTGAGAAGTGAAGTACTCTCAACTATTGGTACATTAGCACTCTCAACTATCAACGATCTCCTCTCAACTCTCATCTGTTGGAATAGGCCCAGGCAATAAAAAATTTATTTTTGGCTTTCAAGTGATAACTTTTTGAACCATTTCTTACAAAAAATGTCGTTCTACAACATCGTTTAGAAAGAATCTCTAAAACGGCAAAAATAAAATTTCGGAAATCTAGTACGAAAGTGGTCACAAAGCCTGCTCGATAAAAAAGTTCATTTGTGAAACGCAACAGAAAATTTGCTCCATCCTTTTTTATTCAAATTATTTATACAGCTTTTTAAGTGTGATATCGATATTACCGTATACCGTACTTACCGCAAAATACCATGTGTAAATTACAATACAATAACAATACAATACCATACAATAGCGCTTTCTTAACCGTTTTAAAAATAAAGCAAACACAATAAATTTAATTAGTTTTTATACATGATATTAGATTAAAAAACAGGCTGTCGGAGGTAGTTTGTTTCCAACAGGCGATTAAGTGCTAGGTTGGTAAAAACTTGTTGAACAGAGGCCTATTTCAACAGATAAGAGTTGATAGTTGATAGTAATCGTGTTTCAACAGTGAGAGTGAAATTTTTGATAGTCGATAGTTCATAATTATCAGCAAAAACGGAGGGTGACAGTCACCCTCCGTTTTTTCTGATAGTTGATAGTGAAATTTTTGGTTTTTTTCTTGGGGTTTTCGTCTTTTGTGTGTTCACTTGTCTTGTGAGGATTGCGTTTGTAGATATTCTAACGAGTATTTGTTTGCTTTTGTGTGTTATAGACCATGTTTGGAGACGCTTGTGCTCATTCGGGATCTTGTGCCTGTTGGATATTGTATAAGTG
The DNA here is from genome assembly GCA_004194705.1 of Ditylenchus dipsaci. Taxonomy (NCBI): domain Eukaryota; kingdom Metazoa; phylum Nematoda; class Chromadorea; order Rhabditida; family Anguinidae; genus Ditylenchus; species Ditylenchus dipsaci. The sequence goes on along the minus strand of SADC01000824.1, from coordinate 2,247 downwards.
GAAATGTGTAGTGTATACACAAAACTAAGTGATCGTTCTCCTAATAAATTATTTCCTATACTCAAAAAATACCCAACGAAACGGCATTTTATCACTTCAAACCATTTTCAGTCCAGAAAACACGTTTGGAGCCCGAAAAATTAAAAAGAATTGCTCCAAGTGGACGATCACTTGGCTTAGTTGGTTCAGACTAAAAATTTAAATTCCCGAAATTTTTTATTTGAGTAGTTTTGGACGGTTTCGGGTGGTTCTGGTTGGTTTTGGGTGGGTTGGGTGCTTTTGGCTGGTTGTTGAATGTTTGGTGGCTTGAGATGGTTTGAGTGTTTGGGGTGGTTCAGACACAATCTATAGTTGATACTTGATAGTTGATAGCTGAGAGTGAAGTACTCCAACTATTGGTACATTAGCACTCTCAACTATCAACGATCTCCTCTCAACTCTCATCTGTTGGAATAGGCCCCAGGCAATAAAAAATTTTTGGCTTTCAAGTGATAACTTTTTGAACCATTTCTTACAAAAAATGTCGTTCTACAACATCGTTTAGAAAGATCTCTAAAACGGCAAAATAAAATTTCGAAATCTAGTACGAAAGTGGTCACAAAGCCTGCTCGATAAAAAAAGTTCATTTGTGAAACGCAACAGAAAATTTGCTCCATCCTTTTTATTCAAAATTATTTATACAGCTTTTTAAGTGTGATATCGATATTACCGTATACCGTACTTACTGTATAAGTCCCCACGGGAGTTATTTTTCAAGCTCAAAATATCGAAAAATTTTGAGGTCGATTTTGAGATTTTCGGGTGCTCAACCAAAATCTGAAAAGTGTAATCAGGTAAACTCGCGGCAACTAAGAAAACACAAAAAACAGATTTGCGAAATGTTCGATCTAGGCTGAGATATGAGTCCGTAGGGTGGGGACTTATTAGAGGGTGGGGAGTTAATACAGTAAATACGATATCCTGTAATAAGGCGGCATGCCGCCTTATTTTTCAAACCCCAAAAATCCGAAAATTCGAATTGAATCTCGAGCTTTTTGGGTGCTCAACCAAAATCTAAAAATTGGAATCGGTAGAGCTCGTGGGAGTTAAGAAAACGCATCAAACAGATGAGCAAAATATTTACTCTGCTTTGAGATATAGACCCTCGAACTTGTGCCGCCTTATTAGATGCCGCCTTATAGGGAGTGCCGCCTTATTACAGGAAATACGGTAGTTTATTGCAGGACTTTTCCAACATTTGAACAGAACTTTTCAAACGTCGATGCCAAAGTGTCCATCTTTCATAAATATCAGATAATTAAATTCATCCGTCAGATGAGCAGGGCTTCAAAGACCATTGAAAACCTCATGCTTGTCTATCTTCTGGCGTATATTTTCAATTAATTTTTTCAGCTCTATTTTGCATGCCTCATATGGTTTTTTTCCTCTGATCTGAAAAGCATTAGATAAACAGATAAACAAAATTTGACGCTTTTGTTTGTTTAACAAAATGCTAATTAATCTTTATCGATGCATTGCGAAAATCAATATAAAAAAAATTCGGAAACAACTATGGATATTTATTTTTTTCAGAAAAAAAAGTATATTTTTTGCTGCAAATTTCCTGTTTTTTCGGCGCACATTTTATTTTTTGACCTATTTAAGAAATTGAAAACACCAAAAATCCCTGCGATTCTAGGCTCTAATGAGATATATTTAACTGTAACATCTCGCTAAAGTGTAGCGAAAAACGGTAGAAATGTAAAGCAGGTCAGGATAGAAGGTTTGGTTGATAATTTTTGTTTTTGTAATGCTTTTTCAAGCAATGTTCAATAAATAATAGTTTATCATGAACTAGAATTGCAGAGCTACCAGATGGTGTTTTTGTCACTTTTAGAAAAATTTGAACAGAAATTTGAAAAATTTGAACAGAAATCGCAAAACCGAAATTTGCGCGAGAAAAAAAAGTGAATTTGCACCAAAAAAAGGTTCTTTTTGCTCCGAAAAAATCAATTAAATTAAATTATTTGTATAATTCTGTAGACACTGTGTCCATTCACTTTAAAGATGTTTGAGAGAGTTTATCAGGTACTTATATAGAATAAGATGTTGAAAAACCAGAAGTAAAATTCTTCAGGGTGCGGCTATTCGCCGAGAGGTTTGTTTTGGTACAACTAGTGATGTATTTTTTGCGATTTTTCGCTCCGGCTCTGAAATGTTAGTTTAACAAATTTGCTCTGGTTCTTTCTCCGGCTCTCAACTTTAAAA
>SADC01000823.1:0-24071 GCA_004194705.1 Ditylenchus dipsaci | reverse complement strand
GTTCTGAAAGTGCGAAACTAGAAAGGTGAATTCGAAACAAAATTGACTGCTCCAGCTGACATTGCGAAAATCATTTTCTGAGATCTTGAAAATCGTTTTCTTGTGTCAAATGCTGACAAAGTCTTGGATTCAAACCAAAAAGTCGTTTATATGATGGATCGAAAATATCAATTTCTTTTTTAATTAATACTAATAAAATTTTGGCGCACTTGATATATCCACTTCCCCCGTAAACACTGCGGCAGCTGGATGGAATAATTGCCACAATAAGAGAACGATCGTGTAAAAATGAATCTTCTGTCCCTTTTCTGCTCTAGTCCGTTGCAGATATCCATAACCAATCGAGTTTCTAGCGCTTCGTTTAGGGCGCTAGTGGCTTGCGGTTGATTATGTCATCGTTAGCGTTTTCAAAACTAATTTTTGCAACCCATTAAATTGTTTTGACTACAAAATTCAGTTACCTGTATTTCCTCTAATAAGCGCCCGGGGGCTTATTTTTCAAACCCCAAAATCGGAAAATTTGGAATTCGATTTCGAGATTTTTGGTGCACACCACAAATCTGAAAAGTGGGATCGGTAAAGCTCGTGGGAGTTAAGAAAACGTATCAAACAGCTTGGCAAATATTGCTTTACACTGAGATCCATACTTTCGAAGTCGAGGGGGGGGCGCTTATTAGAGCGGGGGCTTATTAGAGCGGGGGCGCTTATTAGAGGAATACGGTAAGTTAAGTTAATATTCAAGAATACCATTTTTGAAGAATGAATCTAACGCAGTCAACGCAGCTATGAAATTGACAAGGCATGAGGGGTTGAGAAATGGCTTGGCAACGTTACGACAAGGATTAGAGTTTTGCGAAAATTGTAAGCTTAATGTTATCCTTTTATAGAGCTTACCAAATGACATCATTTTCAACATTTTGCATTTCGTCTGAATTTGCTATTTTGACCAATCCTATTTGGAGAACGTAGCCCGCAATCTTAGCTTTAAGAAAGGTTCAAGAAGATAAAGGCAAAATGCGGTGTTCAGGAATCAAACCTGCAACTTACAGTTGCCGAGGTGATGTGGCACCATTACACTACGCGCCACCTCTTTCTTCTTTTCTATGTGCCTATGCATATGTGCTCTCCTTACGCAGCTATACCTCTGCCGATAGCGATTTCATGAAGGGGTGGAATGGTATACAAAAAATAAAGGCATTTTGTAGTTTAGCGTATGTAAACATTTATTCGCGGTGCATATAGCCTCGAAAAACTCAAGGCACTGCCGATGTCCTTGTTTTCCGCCGATGTGCCTGTTCTTTTATGACTCACAAAAATGTCAGTTTCGTCGAGTGTACCACGGTTCCAGAACACCCACAGATTTTATTTATACTGCCGCACAAAAAATATTATCGAGTGCGCAAAGTGTTACAAATGGTAGCTTTTAAACAATTGCATTATTTTAGAATACTTTAAAATAACAGATTAGGCCGTTTGTAAAAAAAGACTGATAAAATTATTTCATTTGACCTTGTACCATTCATTATTACACGAAAAATTCACGAACAAATACGACTTTACGAAAAATTTTCGGACAAAAATAAACTTCTCTTTTTCATTACTAAATCATTTCAGCCAGTTTTTGATAGGAAGTGGTGTTGATGTTTCACTATGGTGTAAAGAAGAGAACCTCAGCTACAAAAGAGCTATAACCAGGGACTTGGAAAAATGTAAGAGCCAAATGGTCCGACAGCTCGAAAATCAGCAGTGTTTTGTGTATCGACCATTCCTATTGTTTGACTTCGAACCTAATTAAGACTCATATTCGATATAATGTCGGTGTTGATGCTCAGAAATGTTACTCAGTAGTGTACCCAGATATCTATATCATTCTATAGTCTAGCCTCACACAAATGTTATAAATGAAGAAAATTCGTAACCTTTGAAGGTCTTTGATTGGCTCTGAACTACCATGGCCTTAATTCTTGAGCTTTCTTGCATCTTAAGATCACTTCAACATAAAAAATTCAGACCATTCAAGGACAGTGAAATTTCGGAAATAAACCAAAAGAATACAGAAATAGAATTTAAAATACACTAAAGTAAACACTCAAATTAAACTAAATTTGACAGTTATCAATTTACAGCAAAACTTTTACACGTTTTCAAATTGTTGTCTTTTTGTATTTCAGTCTTTTTACGCACCATGATTTTAGCTTATGTTAACACGGAAAAGGCTGTACGTCCAAAGTTACGGTCGTGTGCAGAACGTGCAAAAAAAATTACAAAAACACTATATGTGGTCAACTGCCCTGTAAACCGATCAAGTCACAATTTCTGTCTGTCCAGCTTAAAAGAGGTAGATCATGCTAATTTATAATAGATTCAACTACTTTTTACATGCATAAGAAACGCAGATTGCGACCTTTCCAATGACATATTGTTGAGGTATTTACGACAACCGAAAAAAAAATCACTACGAAGAAATTAATATTTCTTTTTCTAAACGTTGTTCAATACAAAGATCAAAAAAATTGTCAAAACGCCGTTTTTTTATAACCTATTGTTTGCCCGAATTAATTTTCAAAAACTTTGAATTTTTTATTTTTTTCGGAATGTTGTATAATTAGTAAAATTATTGGTTTTTGTAAAAATAATATCAAAAATAGTGTTTTATCAGTAGAAAGTAGAAGCAGAGATCAGTAGGAGTATGAGTCATCTTATTAGCATATGTTTATGCTTCTTTTTTTTTCTTAGTTCATAAATTCTTTTGAAATACAGCTGGTATTTGAAGAAAGAGAAGGAAGTCACTTCCCCTTACCATTTGATTTTGTACAACACTTTGTCGACAAATATATTATTGCTTAAGTAAATTCGCCTAATATGGGAGAGCTGGTCAATCTCTTGAGTGTCTATATAATAAAAGCCGCACTGTATTTCCAAGCAGTGATATTAAAGAACAGTAAAAAAATGATTATTAACGGTATCCGAGATAACCACTACTTACTTAAAATCATCCAGCCATCACCCCAAAAAGCTGTCAAAAATCAGCACAACTGTCAAAAGCCGGAAGCCAACAAGATTTTCACTTTTCGGCTACTGCTTCAACCCGATTCTTATGCAGTATATGTGGAAGACAAAATTTTTTTGGGACGTTTGGGAGTGCTGGGACAAAAACCGAGAAATAACAATTTACGTTCTGCGGTTTATCGAACCCAAAGTTCGCTATTCTGCTCCAACTCCATTTTTATCATCGGCGCTTAAATGAGACTGCCAATCGAGGTGGAAGCAGCATGCTTAAAATTGAAGTCTTCATGACTTTTATTGTAAGTCTAATATTGCCTTATTCTCAAAAACCTTGTGGTGTGCGAATCCAGCCCAATGCACCGCTGCGACCTCAAACTAGGACAATGACCCAACGAAACAGACGGAAGTGCTCCACATCTGCCGAAGAAGCTGGTTTTGACTTATTCCTCCACCCTACAGGATGTCGAACATTAGCTAACTTTTTTAATTGAATTCAACATATAACTAATCAATCTTCAAGACTTTAACTACGTAATTGTAGTGAGTAGGGTTGTCGACCGGTCGAAATTTTCGACCGTCGAGTCGATGGAAGTCGAAAGTCGAAATTTCGACCGGTCGGGTCGAGTCGAAGGTCGAAAGTCGAAATTTTCGACCGGTCGGGTCGAGTCGAAGTCGAAAGTCGAAATTTTCGACCGGTTGGGTCGAGTCGAAGGTCGAAAGTCGAAAATTTCGACGGTCGAGTCGAAGGTCGAAATTTCGACTAGTCGGGTCGAAGGTCAAAATGTTTGACCGGTCGAGTCAAAATTCGACAAATGCACGTAACAGCACAACAAATTTTATTGAAATTAATTATCGCTTTGTTTGTTTTTTTCGCCTTCTTCAAAATTTCGGGTACAGGCTAATTGGTCGCTACAAAACTGGTCGTTTACAAACTAGCCGTTTACAGAATTGTCGTCACAAAACTGGTCGTTTAAGGTCACCCGTCAAGGTCACCCGTTCATCATGATTACTTCTTGAAACCAATTCTGTAAACGACCAGTTTGTGACGACCAATTCTGTAAACGGCTAGTTTTGTAAACGACCAGTTTTGTAGCGACCAGTTAGCCTGTACCCAAAATTCATCCCAGATTAGCTTTGATGATGTGCAGGTTAGCTGCGTTGCTTTGCCAACCGAGATCTGAGTTCTTACTAAATAGTGATTTTAAATCAAATTAACTACGCTGAACATGAATCTGACGTGTAATCTAACAGTTTTGCACATGAATGACCGACAACCTAGCGAAAACAAAACATTCTGGGCAAATCGAAATCGCCCAAAAAGGTCAATTTTGCCCTAAAAGGTGATGCAAAAGACTTTTTTATGCTAAAATACTTTTTTTGCTGCAAACGTGTTTTGCTTCACGAGCCTTCTTCGCAGCATTTTTCACTAGAAAATCAATTATTAACATATTTTGCTGTCAATTTGTCGACAAAATTTTTATTATTTTTCGGAACGAATAACCATGATATTCAACCAAAAATTGTGCTGAAAAACAGTTTGTTGAGACAAAAATCCTGTTTTGACTCGTGCAGTTAAATTCGTGCAGCTATGTAGTCCGAAAATTATTCGTCGAGAACATATGCAATTGAAACAAAAATTTCCTTCGATGGAAGGTCGAAAGTCGAAATTTCGACCGTCGAGTCGAAGGTCGAAAGTCGAAATTTTTCGACCGTCGGGGTCGAGTCGAAGGTCGAAAGTCAGAATTTCGACCGGTCGGGTCGAGTCGAAGGTCGAAAGTCGAAAAATTCGACTTTTCGACCTTTAGTCGAAATCGACCGGTCGAGTCGACAACCCTAGTAGAGCATACTTAAAAAATTATTTTTGAAACCCACGAATAACAAGAAAAACAAACATTCATCAACGGGCACAAACATTATGTGACTAGCTTAAAAAAGAAACATTTAAATTCAAAATCTTGAACGACCACGTTTGACTATGAAGTGGTTCCTTTCGCGACTCCCTTTCAAATTCGATCATGTCACACTTGCAGAGCTTGTTTGCGTCATGAATCACATTTATATAAAGGATGTTTAGGGTATTTTTAGGCCATGCAGGTAACATCACCTAGCCAGGTGGATACCTGGCCGGTGTTATCACATTGCGTTGGGGTGTGTAAAATTGCAATTTTAATGGAAAATTTTAATAAAGCACAGAAACGTTATAAGTTTCCTAAATCCTAATGTGCTAAATCTTTTTTAGCGCTTTTGTCATACAAACATGCAAGTTGATGCGTTTTACGGCATTTATGGATTGTGTAGGTCTTTTTGCGTAGGCTTTTTACGGCCGCCTTTCGAGTTCGATTCCCGATTTAACCAACCAAATCAATCTAGGAGGTTCGTTATTAGCGAGTTTCATTAAATCGAGGGTTCGTTAATCGAGAGTTGGCTGTAATCATATTTGTTGTTAGAAGGATTCAAAATTGAGGGTTCTCATAATTTTTTTACTACAGAATTTTGAAATAATTAAATTTTTGGAGGCTACGTGCGTTGACTCATGATTGAAAAATCTGATTCTTAATACAAAAAAGAACCTTTCGTAAAAAAAGGTTCTTTTTTTTTTTTCAAATTTTTGGCGTCTTGTTTATGTTAAAGTAACTAGAATTTTGTTTTGAACTGCCTTGACACAAACTGACACAGAGACGGTTGCTGGTGCAACGGCTTTTGCTAATACAAAATTAAACAGATAGTAGAAAATTTGGGACAGGTTGTGAAAAAAATTATATAAAAAAGAATTTTCTCAGTGGAACTCGTTTTATCAGTTTCTCTTTCTTAAAGAATTTTTCGGCGACTGAAAAATGGATTTTTAGTGACCTTTAGGACTTGGGAGTTTGAAGTTGAGATGCGCACACTCACATACCTTAGACACGATTCAGTTCGAAAATGACTCTGGTTGCATAAAATGTATGCATACCAGAGTTATTCATGCGGTAGGACCAGTCGACAAAACTTTTTCAACATCTTCCTTTTTACACTGAACTGGCCCATTTTCGGTTCTTCGTTCACAATACAGGCTTACTCCCTCGAATATATCCCTTCTATATATTCGAGATTTATATCCCTTCGAAAATGTCAGAAGGGTACTTTAGGTGGCTTTAACTAACTTTCATTGATCAGAACTTTAACATATTACCTTTTTTGAACTCCTGAGGTGAGTTCAGGTTGATATGGGTGTTTGGTAACACTTTGAAAAAAATTATTTGGGGAGGGGTTGTTATACTCCGGTAGCGCTATTCTTCTTATCGTTTTAAGCATACAAAATTACGTAGGAGTTGTTTTAACATGATTATTTAATAGGTGGAAATGAAAAAATTGTTTAACGAAATAAAAATTAAACAGCAAATTAACGAGTTCCGTGTTTTTTAAATCGTTTTCGCGGTTCTTTGTTTTACAAAACTCGTTCACCCAGTTTATTGAATATCAAGTTTGATATTTTGCGAAAGATATATTGAATTTTTCTGTTTTTTTGGTGCAAAAAATTTGTGGCAAATAAGCTCTTGTCACTTGTGCACTTCGGAGGGCCCCTTCTTATTATTAACTATGGATAGTAATTTTCAAGTCCTAAGTAATTTTCATACGCAAAAAACGACAAAAATTTTTTCAGCTCAGAAAGATTATTTTAGTGTAAATTGAATCTTTTTCGGTGCAAATGATTTTCTTTTTGGCGCAAATCGAATTCTTTTTGGTGCAATCGCATTCTTTTCTGTGCAAATCATATTATTTCCGGATGGATATGAGACAGAAAAATGCTTTCAGGGCGGGTTTCGGTTCAGGGTTTTATCGCATAATAAATTTGATTTTTGAGGCAAAACTTTTTCGAAAGCCTTCCTCATTACTATTCTCGTAGTGGATTCGATTCGTTAGCAAAAAATAAAAATAATTTTTTCTTAAGATGTATCAATTTGAGGTAGTAAGTCAGAAATACTTCGGTAGTTCCAGTGTTAAGTAGCAAATACTAGATAATCTGTCACATTATTTTAAAGACTTTGCCGAATGCTTATAGTCACCAGGCTAGCCTGACTCCTGTTGTCATTTTTATCGCAACTTGCACGAACTTACTCGTGTCTACTTTCAGTTCCACAAGATCCTTCTTATCATGAACATACATATGCGAAAAAAACAAAAAATATTTTGAGTTTCAGATTTCAAGTGTATATAAATTTTGACCTAATTTTGACCTTTTTATTTTACCAAAGTTCTTAAAAATGCACTTTCATATGAAATTTCTCAAAAATTATTAAACAAATTTTTTAAAATTTTATTTGAATTTTTGAAAATTTGATTTGAATGAGCGCCTTTTAATTGTCTTTAATGTTATTTGGCGTCTTGATTTGGCTTCAGAATAGAGATTCAATTTTTGCTTATTACTCGAGCTTTTTAAATACCGTTCAACTTAATAAGCAAAACAAGTTGCAATATCCGATTCGCGCAGGTGGCCTTATTTTGTCAATAATATTTTCAAATTAATTTTTACGTGCATTTGAAATTTATAATTTCATTTATAAGTCAATTTTCAGACTGACTCATATAAGAAGTTGTAACGTCATGAAAGACGTTTGAAACCGCCTGATTGGCAATGTCAAACAATTTCGGACATACTAGTAAGCGAATCTATGTTTTTGAAAAAAATTCACATGCAAACATAAAATAATTTAAAGACATTATTGACAAATAAGGGGTCCTGCGCAAATTCGAAACCTTCAAATTACTGTGTTCATCAATTGCATGGTCCTTTGAATCTATTCCTGCTCACATTATTTGACTTCGACCTACTTGTAGTCACAATAGTGTTATGTCAAACAAGCTTATTAGCAGTGCAGATCCTGAATCAAGCTCGTATGTGTTTTTTGATTATTTAATTTGTTTTTTTGAGACCAAAATCTTTTTTATGTTTTAAAATTTAGTCAAAGCCTTTTTTCGCTCCAAATATCAATAAACACTGAATAAAATGATCCTTTTTCTTTGAAAATAATCAAAATATCACATTTTCACCAAATGTCTTTTTTCAAATTTTGAGTTACGTGCCCTGTCTTCAATGCATTATATTTTTGCTGTTGAAATTGCCTGAGACATTCACTTACTTCAAAATATTCCAATAAAACTGTTTTTTTAAAAGAAGAGCTTGCACTTTTTCTAACATGAGTAAAAAATTGAAGATTTTTAAGAAGAAGTTTGGACGTGCCCTTTTTATTTTACCTTGAATTGGTGAGTCACATCGGATTTTTTGAGTGGTCGTATACAAACTTCTTCATCTTGATTCTAAGAACTTGAATTTTAATTGAAAATTCGGATATTTTGTGGAATGTTAGTACTAAATTATGCACAAATCTTCGCTCTCTGTGTGAACTCGTTGAAATACAGCGTATAAGAAATGCTATAAGCTATAAGAAATGCGTATAAGAAATCATCAATTTCAGTTGACTCTGCAAACTGACTATAGCACCGATTGCAAAAACAGCAGCCAATGTGGGGTGTTGACTAAGCAGAACCCCAATCCAAAATTGGCTCTGCCAAGGGGATTATTCATCACAAGCCAGGGGGATGACTTCACCGCCCACAGGGTCTGTCCTGCTTCTTCGGCATTGGTCTTTCCACCACCTACGCCACCGCACCTTCGACACCCAGCGATAAAGTCCACCCTGTCTATAAGGTTCGTACCCAATAGATCATTAGTTTGAGTGAGATATGGCGGCCAAGCAAGTTATTAAAGCATGATATGTGGATCTATGCTTAGACCTATCTGAAACATAAGTAAGTTTCCTGCTGGGTTTAACAGCTTTTTTCATGATAATACAAAAATACTCTTTGGGTTATGGATAATACACTTCAAATAACGTGCATAACTAAAGTTCGACCCCACTAGAATCCTGTGATTTTTTAACTCGAATATGCTAATGTTTTGCTAAATATTTTTGCAGTTTTATCCAAAAAATTGCACAGATTCTGATTTTGGCAAAATGTTTGGCGTTAAATAGTAAATAATTGCCGTCAATATTACGAAACCATGCTCGCTTTATTCAGACAAAGCTTCTTTTAGGGGCAAAAAAACCTTTTTGGTGAAATTTTGCTTTGCATGATTAGCTTGAAATTTTTGACTATTTCAAAGCGATTACACTATCACGTACCCCTGCGATTCTAGTTACTAAAAAGCATCACGTATTGCATAATCTCTAAAAAGTTTAATAGCGAAAGGTTAAAGTATAAAGCAGATGTTGTTTTGATTTGCTTGATATTTTACCTTTCTGTGTTACACTTTATAAATATGATGCAATAAATATTTTTTCAGAACCTAAAATCGCAGGGCTGTCTGACGGTGTCATCATGGTGTAACTCTAAATGAAACGTGAAAAAATTGAAAGCTAATTTGACAAAAAAAAATTTGCACTAAAAAGTTTTTGCCACAGAAAAAGCTCTGTCACTATATATAGAGAAAGATCTTATTAGCAAAGCTATTGTCATTTTTAAAGAATTCATCAAAATCGGTATCTCACAAATAAATATTTTACACGCTTGTATTTCATCATCTTTCAGGTGAAAGTGATGATTTTTAGTCACAAATTTTGATCGAATCAAGTTTTTGTTTCGGTACAAAATAAAAGTAGGCTCGCGCAGGTTGAGATAGCCTAAACTGGAGAAAAGTAAGAAATTGTCAAGATTTGAAAAAAAGTAATTTTCGAGTCTTAACATAATTTTTTCGTGATCTTTATTAAGGACGATACGTAAAAATGCCCCCTTTTGGCGAAAAAGTGCCCCCTTTTTGTGAAAAAGTGCGCCTTTTTTCATTTTATTACCTTTTTTCTTGTTTTTAGCACTACTTTGCCCATTTTTTCAATTTTTTTTTAACACTATCAGGTAGCCCTGCGATTCTAGTTTCTAATGAGGTATCATTTGTTGCATAATTTCTGCAAACGTAACACAAAAAAGTGAAAGTATGAAGCAAATCAGAAAAATAATTTGGTTCACACTTTTACGTTTTTGTGCTACATTTTGCAGAGATGATGCAACAACTGATACCTCATTAGAAACTAGAATCGCAGGGCTACCTGATAGTGTTAAAAAAATCAGAAAAGTGTGCAAATTTGTGCTTTTTTCATTAAAATGAAAAAGGGCACTTTTCACAAAAAGGGGGCACTTTTTTGCCAAAAGGGGCATTTTCCGTTTGTCCCTTTATTAATTAAAAAAATGTGCAATTAATTTATTTGGTTCAGAACTGCTCAGGGGACCATGGTCAACACAGGAAACTACTTGGAGATTCCTCAAAAACAAACTACGTTTCCACGAAAGCCGAATTTGTCAAGGTAACTTAAATTGATATTGGTTTTCGATGAGTTCACACAGCGGCGAAAATATCTAACCAAATAATAAATGTTGTCGAAGATGTATCGACTTTTCCAAAATCATGCCAAATTAGTTCTCGGGTTGAATTTCGCGGTGTCCTGTTAAACTAGGATGTAAAAACTAGGACGGCGAACTAGGACGGTAAAAACTGGCATGACGAAAACTGGGACGGTAAAAACTGGAATGACAAAAACTGGGACTCGAAAACTGGGATGCAAGAACTGGGACGGTTTATCTGGGACGAAAATTTGAATTGCTGTTTTTTGTTCGTTTCCTTCTTCGCTGAAATTTTCATTGTGCTTTTTTTGTTTGCGTTTGGCAGTTTCGTTCTTTCGATCTTTATTTTTTTTGCAGGTACGCTTGCAATGGAATTTTTGTCTAACAAAGACAAAGAAGTCTAGAGTGGGAGAATGCACAAGAGCGAGAGAGCGCCGTTAAAACCAAACATTCTGTAGATGCGCCATTTAGGATGAAAGAACAACCAACACTCTTTAAGCATGAAATAGCAAAATTTTTCCGAAATGGAAGACTGCATCATACCACGCATTAGAATACCACTTTGATCGGCTCTATCTCTCAGAACCCAATTCCATTATTTAAAAGATCCTTAATTGTTGGTTCAGGTTCGTGCCTAAATACTGATTGGAGGTAGTTTTAAGAGGAGGAAGACGGCAGCCAGACAATTATACTATATTCAGGGTGACGAAAGTACCACCTTTAGGTGGCATTTGCTACCTTTCTAAAAAATTTCGCCACCTTTTCGAAAAGTGAAAGGTGGCATTTTTTCAACAGTTGTTTAAATATTTTTTGTCTTAAATGCCACCATTTTAGAAAATTTTGCCTTAAATGCCACCTTTCGGAAAACATTTGCACCTTTTTCGTAATTCGGGTTGATCACCCTGACTATAGTAGAATTTGTCGCGCGATATTTTCTATTATTTTTCGGTGAAATTCGTTTGTTTCGCCCGAATTTCACCGAGAAATAATTTATGGGCGGATCACACTTCATATACACACCCTAGAGTCACATGTTTGACCACCAGTGGCTGCACAAATTAATATTTTTTCCTTTTTTCACATCTAAAATGTTCCTCACACTCCTGGATATTCAACAAGATTACCAGGGCAGGTTTTTACATTCACTGCGACTTATATCCAGGCTAAAATAGGCTAAATCTTTCAAAAAATTGATGGTTTCGGGCATTTTCTTTGACTGGTTTTATTGAAATTTCTGACTCATTCTGATTCATACACCGAAATGTATCCAAGACTCTAAGCTTTAATTTGACTATCAAAGAGAAAAGTTAGTATAAAGTTATAGCTAAAAATCAGAACATTTAACGATGTCCAATACGGTGCACTTCCACGCAGGGCTCTTACCGAAATTTACGCTATTGTTTTGGAACTTACGTTTTTTTGCAATTTTAATTTGCATCATCGTTTACAGCCTCATATTCAAAATGTAGCGATGCTTCTTGGCGTCATTCTCAGTAAATGATTGTAAATGATGGTGTAAATTAAAATTGCAGAAAAACTTTAATGCCAAAATAAATAGAGGCAGTTGCAAATTGAAGCAGTTGCTGACAGCAAAGCAGTGCTGTAAATGGTCGCAATTGTGTCTTCTATAGTTTTTGACCATATAAGTCAGTGAACCTAACGAAAACTGAATAAGATGTGCACCCAGCGGGATAAAAAACAGTCAATGTAGGGCGATGCGTAAATGTAGTGTAACCGCCCCCTCCCCTCTTTAAGTGCTTATAAATGGTGGAATTTGGATTCTGAGAGATTAAGCCGATGAAGTGTATATTGATGCGCGCAATCGAATTTTCGCAATAAAATTAGTCCTCATTAATTAACACCCAAAAAACCATCTTTCAGCGTCTTTTGGCCATGCTGGGGTGAGATTCTGAGCAGTCCAAGTCATTTTCTGACCACAAATTTGAATTTCCGAGAAAATTTAAAAATCTACGGGCAAAAAATGCATTCTTTTATGTACGCGGTTTGCTCAAATCCTTCGCGGCCAAATCCACCATATGTGCTTTGTAACTTTCGAAGAGGATCAGATGAGCAAGCTTCTTAAACAGACTTTCAACAAAATTAACTTTTTCGAAAACCGTCGATACTTTTAGCATCAAAAAATAAATATATAACATAAAAACAAATTGTTTGCACGAGATGTGCCATCGTACCAAGGGATTTTTACGCTGCTTTCTCTGTAGATTTATTATACAGTCGAACCTCGCCATAGTGGCACCACCAAAGTTCCTTTCCGCCTAGGGTCCAGCACTTTTTTTAACTTTATTCTCAAAGTCTTTTATCCATTCTGTTCTGAACGTCTTGTCTGAAATATCGTGAGTGTTGCGAGCTTGCGATCAACCAATTTTGAGTTAAAAAAGTAAAGCCTCGAATTTTCGCTCCCCTTTTTGCAATTAATTGCAAACATGCAAGTTTAAAGGGGCATGCTCGTGCGTTAAGGCGCGAACCAGCAGTTTTTTTCGAATTTTTTCGACTCGTCCCATTTCCACTCGTTTTGCGTCAAATCTGATATAGATGACCTTATACTCCTTTTGAAAACTAGACAGAAACTTAAAAAATATAGACGAGAACGAATGTAAAAATTTATCAGAAGATAAAAACTGCTGGTTCGGCTTTTTTTCTCCCCATCAGGCACGATCATGCCCCTTTAAGGGGCATGATCGTGCCCGATGGGAGAAAAGGCGCGATTAAGTTTCCTGTCTAGTTTTTAAAAGCAGTATAAGGTCATCTATATCAGATTTGACGCAAAACGAGTGAAAATGGGACGACTCGAAAAAATTCGAAAAACTGCTGGTTCGCGACTTAACACGGGCATGCCCCTTTGAGCTCTGAATTAACGTTGATGTGTCAGATCTTTACACACAAAAACGATTGAATTAACAAATTTGTAGAAAAAATACAATTTAAACGTTTACTATCAGTAGTATACAAAAGGCGGTTCTGGACCACTCATTTACGTTTTTCTCTCAATAAAAAACAGCTAAATTGTGCTAAAACGCTACATATTCGAAGAGAATGCCCTCTTTTCATCGAAATACAATCTCGAAGGTGCACCGGTTTACAAACATTCCGGTTGCCCTGTTCAAAGCTGATTGTTTAGGATAATTTTGACAATTTTCGCTTATCAACGCTTATCTACCCTTGAAATCCACCATCTCCGATTTGGAGGCAAGGAAAAATTTTTTTAGAAGCAACTTCGATTATACGTGTTTGTGCCTAAAAGGATGCCAAGATGTTTTACTTAAAGGTTCCGCAGAGATATCTGACATTATTGGGAAAAACTGGCCAAAAAGTGGGTTTAAATAAGTAAAATAGTTGAGAACTAGTCCTGGTGGTATGAACTTCGTTAGTCCGTGAGTTACCAAGCCCACTCAGCAAATGATCATCAGCATGTTGATAGCACTGAAATTCAAGCAATGAGTGCCTAGAAGTCCATCGACTTTTGTACATGCTGATCAGGCTTGTCTTGCAATCATCACTAGTACACCCAATATCCAGTAACAACCCTATTAAGGACACCTGCCTACTCACCGGATCTCAACTACGGGTAATCTAGTTGTATCATTGCTTAACGGGTGTTGACCTAAATAATATATTAATAGTATAGTATTACCATTTCTAGGCAGACCATCCAGCCAGATCTCAACACAAAAACCCCTTTTAAGGGCTTTTTACATAAGAACCGGAAAATTTGCAAATTTGAGCGCAAAAAACGCTAATTATACCAATTTTAGACATCATCCATTTCTAAATTTCACAGGACAGAAATTCCCCCCGTTTTTGGTAAAGTTAAAGTTGAGCAACTCTAAAATTCCACAAAGATGAAATCAGCCTTTGGAATTTTTGGCAAGATTAACTTTGACCACTATTTTAATTGAACTACTGGCCATTCGAAAATGTCGACTCTTCGTGCTCAGACCAAGCAATGAAAATATAAAGACCTTACAAATACCGTAATTAACTATTTCTTGGGTTACAGAACCTCGGTGTGACTGTTTTCGATTTGATTAGTTGAAATTTTGAACAATTTCAATAAAAAAAAGAGTATTGAGTGAGGATTTGAGTGAGAATTCATTCCATTTCATCTACATTTTCCCAACAGTATCTATCTAGTCAATGGCACATTCGGTAGTTCTTGATCTAAGCCACAAGATGGTACCAACAAAATAAAAAAAATCAAGAAAAAGGTTCGGGCTATTCGCGTATTAAAAACATAGAAAGCTCAGACCCCAGCGGTGCAAAAGCTCTTTGACCACTTTTTCTTGTCGCATGTACTATGTCCCTTCACTCTACGTAAAGAGAGGTTTAGTCTTTTGAAAAGTCCGGAGTGAGTCTTGAGTAAAGTTTGTGAAGAGGGAAGAGTAAAAGTAAAGAGTAAAAGTTGAAATTTTGAACAATTTTTAATTAAAAAATACTGATCAAGCAATAACCTAACACAACACATTTATTAAAATATATACTACTTTTCTGCTTCTATCGATTCGCTGACAAAAAGGGAAAAAGAAACAGCTCATCAGTCAAAATTATTAAGCCACTTTTTGAAAGTTATTATTCAGAATTGTTATTCAAATTTATCCTTCATTGCCGGTGCTCACAAATATGTACGTTCATATTTGTGTTTGGATATAAATTCATAAAAGCGTTATTTTGTTTGGCATTTCGTTCTTTGTGATACTGTGGCCTTGTAGTCGCATCAATCCAACTTTTGGGCACTATTCTACTATAGGGGTCAAATATGGCTCCTTGTGAGGGTAGCCTTGTAGGGGGCATTGTAATCACTATTTCTAGACTCCACAGCTTTTTCTTTATTCGCTTCTAATTCCTAGGCAACTAAAAATGTGGCCTTATAATCGCATCGAGAGCAAGAGCCGGAGATTTATACATCGTAGGGTAGGGGCATACATTGTAGGGGGCATACGTAAAATTGTCCTCTGAAAAAATAAGAATTTTACAAAGAGGTATACGAAATTTTTGCACAGAGTCATGTAATTATGAAAAAAACTCTAAATTTAAAATCTGCAGAAAAATAGCACCTGAAAGTGCTAGCCGAAGTCACATTCAGTAAAACCTCGATTTAACAGCCAATTCGATTTAACGCCCGCTGGGCTCAGTTTGGTTGGATTTGACTGAAACATAAAGAATTATACCCCGATTTAACGGCCCTCGATTTAACCGCCCCTAAGGCTGGTCCCGACTCTGAAAGTTTGCCCTCGATTTAACGGTCTCCTCGATTGAACAACCCCTTAGGGCTGGTCCGACTGTGAAAGTTTGCTCTCGATTTAACGGTCTCCTCGATTGAACAACCCCTTAGGGCTGGTCCCGACTGTGAAAGTTTGCTCTCGATTTAACGGCCCCTCGATTCATCGTCACTATTTGCCTGATTATTTTGTTTATCTTTACTATTTTAGACAGGGCTCTCATTACAAAATTGTCTGAAATCAGCACTTTGGTCAAAATCCAGCCATAATCGCAGGTGCTCGATGTGATTTCAATGATTATCAGCCATAATTAAAAGTTTTTTTTCAGTTATCTGCGCGTTTAAAAATAAATCAGCTCTTTTGTGTCCATGGTTTATTGTTAAAGATGTTAAGTGACAGTGAAGCTATAAATTTTATAAGTTTATGGAAATTGTGCAGTTCCCAAAGTCGTCTCAAATGCATTTTCGGTTAGATTGTGATATCAACTGCAACCACTTAATTCACTAAAATGGTAAAATCAATTATTGATTTAATACTCGAGAAAACGGCATTTTACCACTGTCAAACCATTTTTAGCATGCTCGAATTAGTCCAGAAAACAAGTTTTGTAACATGTAAAACGTGAAAAGTTTTTTTGCTTCAAGTGGACGACCACTTGGTTTAGTTAGTTCAGACTTAAATTCAAATTCCCGCAAAATTTATATCAAGCGGCAGTAGCATGGTTATGTCGGTCTGAAAGAGGATAGGTGAAAAAAATTAGAGGCTTCAACGATTTCTATGTATTACAGAATTGACCTATAACAAGGCTTTCCAAGATAGAGTGTGCATACTTAAATGCCTCCGAAAAAAAATCTCCCAAATTTATTTCTTCAAAAATCTCAAATTCCCAACTCATCTTGCGAAAAACGGAAAGTTTTTCAAAAAGCTCTTGAAAACGGCAAATGCCGAAAGGGCTAATGACGAAAACTGAAAATATCGAAAACGGAAATTTTTCAAACTGGCGCTTTTTGAAAAATATAATGCCGAAAATGAATACAGCCATCAAAGCCAGATGCACCTGACAGTTTGAAATGTGTAAACAATAACGAAGGTAGCTTGGGGTATCAAGACCTCTGAAGATGGAAAGTCAGACGAATTTTTACCAGAATCCACAAGTGGGACCGAACAATTTTTATTATTTTTTCACAATCACACATTGCAAATCTGACACCAGGTTCGTATTTAGTGTGGTCGATACGCATGTGAAACTGCTTTTTCAACACAAAACGATTTATTCAAATAAATAAAAATATTTCTTTCGGGAAAATGATTATTTACATCGATTGCAATTTTCTGGATTGAGATTTGAGCGGTAGGGTTTGCACATAGGGCGGCTACAGACAGTGCATCAAGTGTGAATTCTTTTTTTGACATTTAAAGCAAAGCCCGCAAGTGTTTAGTTGAATTGTGTGTCTGATATTCATCACTGTTGTGGGTTCTTTTTTGTTTATTCTTTTCACTTCAGGCATATAACAATCAGGGCAGAGTGTAAGCACAGTTTTATGAAATTTGAAGATTTGCTTCTTGCAGTAGCTGCAGTCTTCTATACTTTCACCTCATCCAGATAATTTGCAGATGTAGCAATGATGACTGGATACGCCTTTTCAGTTCCCATCAGTTTGCTTGTAGGCTATAAATAAAGTTCTATAAAAGGGAAAACGTTAATTGGGAAAAACTGGCCAAAAAGTGGGTTTAAATAAGTAAAATAGTTGAGAACTAGTCCTGGTGGTATGAACTTCGTTAGTCCGTGAGTTACCAAGCCCACTCAGCAAATGATCATCAGCATGTTGATAGCACTGAAATTCAAGCAATGAGTGCCTAGAAGTCCATCGACTTTTGTACATGCTGATCAGGCTTGTCTTGCAATCATCACTAGTACACCCCAATATCCAGTAACAACCCCTATTAAGGACACCTGCCTACTCACCGGATCTCAACTACGGGTAATCTAGTTGTATCATTGCTTAACGGAGTGTTGACCTAAATAATATATTAATAGTATAGTATTACCATTTCTAGGCAGACCATCCAGCCAGATCTCAACACAAAAACCCCTTTTTAAGGGCTTTTTTACATAAGAACCGGAAAATTTGCAAATTTGAGCGCAAAAAACGCTAATTATACCAATTTTAGACATCATCCATTTCTAAATTTCACAGGACAGAAATTCCCCGTTTTTGGTAAAGTTAAAGTTGAGCAAACTCTAAAATTCCACAAAGATGAAATCAGCCTTTGGAATTTTTGGCAAGATTAACTTTGACCACTATTTTAATTGAACTACTGGCCATTCGAAAATGTCGACTCTTCCGTGCTCAGACCAAGCAATGAAAATATAAAGACCTTACAAATACCGTAATTAACTATTTCTTGGGTTACAGAACCTCGGTGTGACTGTTTTCGATTTGATTAGTTGAAATTTTGAACAATTTCCAATAAAAAAAAGAGTATTGAGTGAGGATTTGAGTGAGAATTCATTCCATTTCATCTACATTTTCCCAACAGTATCTATCTAGTCAATGGCACATTCGGTAGTTCTTGATCTAAGCCACAAGATGTACCAACAAAAATAAAAAAAATCAAGAAAAAGGTTCGGGCTATTCGCGTATTAAAAACATAGAAAGCTCAGACCCAGCGGTGCAAAAGCTCTTTGACCACTTTTCTTGTCGCATGTACTATGTCCCTTCACTCTACGTAAAGAGAGGTTTAGTCTTTGAAAGTCCGGAGTGAGTCTTGAGTAAAAGTTTGTGAAGAGGGAAGAGTAAAAGTAAAGAGTAAAAGTTGAAATTTGAACAATTTTTAATTAAAAATACTGATCAAGCAATAACCTAACACAACATTTATTAAAATATATACTACTTTCTGCTTCTATCGATTCGCTGACAAAAAAGGGAAAAGAAACAGCTCATCAGTCAAAATTATTAAGCCACTTTTTGAAAAGTTATTATTCAGAATTGTTATTCAAATTTTCCTTCATTGCCGGTGCTCACAAATATGTACGTTCATATTTGTGTTTGGATATAAATTCATAAAAGCGTTATTTTGTTTGGCATTTCGTTCTTTGTGATACTGTGGCCTTGTAGTCGCATCAATCCAACTTTTGGGCACTATTCTACTATAGGGGTCAAATATGGCTCCTTGTGAGGGTAGCCTTGTAGGGGGCATTGTAATCACTATTTCTAGACTCCACAGCTTTTTCTTTATTCGCTTCTAATTCCTAGGCAACTAAAAAATGTGGCCTTATAATCGCATCGAGAGCAAGAGCCGGAGATTTATACATCGTAGGGTAGGGGGCATACATTGTAGGGGGCATACGTAAAATTGTCCTCTGAAAAAATAAGAATTTTACAAGAGGTATACGAAATTTTTGCACAGAGTCATGTAATTATGAAAAAAACTCTAAATTTAAAATCTGCAGAAAAATAGCACCTGAAAGTGCTAGCCGAAGTCACATTCAGTAAAACCTCGATTTAACAGCCAATTCGATTTAACGGCCCGCTGGGCTCAGTTGGTTGGATTTGACTGAAACATAAAGAATTATACCCCCGATTTAACGGCCCCTCGATTTAACCGCCCCCTAAGGCTGGTCCCGACTCTGAAAGTTTGCCCTCGATTTAACGGTCTCCTCGATTGAACAACCCCTTAGGGCTGGTCCCGACTGTGAAAGTTTGCTCTCGATTTAACGGTCTCCTCGATTGAACAACCCCTTAGGGCTCCCGACTGTGAAAGTGCTCTCGATTTAACGGTCTCCTCGATTGAACAACCCCTTAGGGCTGGTCCCGACTGTGAAAGTTTGCTCTCCTCCTGATTCTTACTGGTCCGACTGTGAAATTGCTCTCGATTAACGCCCCCTCGATTCATCGTCACTATTTGCCTGATTATTTTGTTTATCTTTACTATTTTAGACAGGGCTCTCATTACAAAATTGTCTGAAATCAGCACTTTGGTCAAAATCCAGCCATAATCGCAGGTGCTCGATGTGATTTCAATGATTATCAGCCATAATTAAAAGTTTTTTTTCAGTTATCTGCGTTTTAAAAATAAATCAGCTCTTTTGTGTCCATGGTTTATTGTTAAGATGTTAAGTGACAGTGAAGCTATAAATTTTATAAGTTTATGGAAATTGTGCAGTTCCCAAAGTCGTCTCAAATGCATTTTCGGTTAGATTGTGATATCAACTGCAACCACTTAATTCACTAAAATGGTAAAATCAATTATTGATTTAATACTCGAGAAAACGGCATTTTACCACTGTCAAACCATTTTTAGCATGCTCGAATTAGTCCAGAAAACAAGTTTTGTAACATGTAAAACGTGAAAAGTTTTTTTGCTTCAAGTGGACGACCACTTGGTTTAGTTAGTTCAGACTTAAATTCAAATTCCCGCAAAATTTATATCAAGCGGCAGTAGCATGGTTATGTCGGTCTGAAAAGAGGATAGGTGAAAAAATTAGAGGCTTCAACGATTTCTATGTATTACAGAATTGACCTATAACAAGGCTTTCCAAGATAGAGTGTGCATACTTAATGCCTCCGAAAACAAAATCTCCCAAATTTATTTCTTCAAAAATCTCAAATTCCCAAACTCATCTTGCGAAAAACGGAAAGTTTTCAAAAAGCTCTTGAAAACGGCAAATGCCGAAAGGGCTAATGACGAAAACTGAAAATATCGAAAACGGAAAATTTTTCAAACTGGCGCTTTTTGAAAAATATAATGCCGAAAATGAATACAGCCATCAAAAGCCAGATGCACCTGACAGTTTGAAATGTGTAAACAATAACGAAGGTAGCTTGGGGTATCAAGACCTCTGAAGATGGAAAGTCAGACGAATTTTTACCAGAGATCCACAAGTGGGACCGAACAATTTTTATTATTTTTTCACAATCACACATTGCAAATCTGACACCAGGTTCGTATTTAGTGTGGTCGATACGCATGTGAAACTGCTTTTCAACACAAAACGATTTATTCAAATAAATAAAAATATTTCTTTCGGGAAAATGATTATTTACATCGATTGCAATTTTCTGGATTGAGATTTGAGCGGTAGGGTTTGCACATAGGGCGGCTACAGACAGTGCATCAAGTGTGAATTCTTTTTTGACATTTAAAGCAAAGCCCGCAAGTGTTTAGTTGAATTGTGTGTCTGATATTCATCACTGTTGTGGGTTCTTTTTGTTTATTCTTTTCACTTCAGGCATATAACAATCAGGGCAGAGTGTAAGCACAGTTTTATGAAATTTGAAGATTTGCTTCTTGCAGTAGCTGCAGTCTTCTATACTTTCACCTCATCCAGATAATTTGCAGATGTAGCAATGATGACTGGATACGCCTTTTTCAGTTCCCATCAGTTTTGCTTGTAGGCTATAAATAAAGTTCTATAAAGGAAAAACGTTAATTGGAAAAACTGGCCAAAAAGTGGGTTTTAAATAAGTAAATAGTTGAGAACTAGTCCTGGTGGTATGAACTTCGTTAGTCCGTGAGTTACCAAGCCCACTCAGCAAATGATCATCAGCATGTTGATAGCACTGAAATTCAAGCAATGAGTGCCTAGAAGTCCATCGACTTTGTACATGCTGATCAGGCTTGTCTTGCAATCATCACTATACACCCCCAATATCCAGTAACAACCCTATTAAGGACACCTGCCTACTCACGGATCTCAACTACGGTAATCTAGTTGTATCATTGCTTAACGAGTTGACCTAAATAATATATTAATAGTATAGTATTACCATTCTAGGCAGACCATCCAGCCAGATCTCAACACAAAAACCCCCTTTTTAAGGGCTTTTTTACATAAGAACCGGAAAATTTGCAAATTTGAGCGCAAAAAAAACGCTAATTATACCAATTTTAGACATCATCCATTTCTAAATTTCACAGGACAGAAATTCCCCCCGTTTTTGGTAAAGTTAAAGTTGAGCAAACTCTAAAATTCCACAAGATGAAATCAGCCTTTGGAATTTTTGGCAAGATTAACTTTGACCACTATTTTATTGAACTACTGGCCATTCGAAAATGTCGACTCTTCCGTGCTCAGACCAAGCAATGAAAATATAAAGACCTTACAAATACCGTAATTAACTATTTCTTGGGTTACAGAACCTCGGTGTGACTGTTTCGATTTGATTAGTTGAAATTTTGAACAATTTCCAATAAAAAAAAGAGTATTGAGTGAGGATTTGAGTGAGAATTCATTCCATTCATCTACATTTTCCCAACAGTATCTATCTAGTCAATGGCACATTCGGTAGTTCTTGATCTAAGCCACAGATGGTACCAACAAAAATAAAAAAAATCAAGAAAAAGGTTCGGGCTATTCGCGTATTAAAAACATAGAAAGCTCAGACCCCAGCGGTGCAAAAAGCTCTTTGACCACTTTTTCTGTCGCATGTACTATGTCCCTTCACTCTACGTAAAGAGAGTTTAGTCTTTTGAAAAGTCCGGAGTGAGTCTTGAGTAAAAGTTTGTGAAGAGGAAGAGTAAAAGTAAAGAGTAAAAGTTGAAATTTTGAACAATTTTTAATTAAAAATACTGATCAAGCAATAACCTAACACAACATTTATTAAAATATATACTACTTTTCTGCTTCTATCGATTCGCTGACAAAAAAGGGAAAAGAAACAGCTCATCAGTCAAAATTATTAAGCCACTTTTTGAAAAGTTATTATTCAGAATTGTTATCAAATTTATCCTTCATTGCCGGTGCTCACAAATATGTACGTTCATATTTGTGTTTGGATATAAATTCATAAAAGCTATTTTGTTTGGCATTTCGTTCTTTGTGATACTGTGGCCTTGTAGTCGCATCAATCCAACTTTTGGCACTATTCTACTATAGGGGTCAAATATGGCTCCTTGTGAGGGTAGCCTTGTAGGGGCATTGTAATCACTATTTCTAGACTCCACAGCTTTTTCTTTATTCGCTTCTAATTCCTAGGCAACTAAAAAATGTGGCCTTATAATCGCATCGAGAGCAAGAGCCGGAGATTTATACATCGTAGGGTAGGGCATACATTGTAGGGGCATACGTAAAATTGTCCTCTGAAAAAATAAGAATTTTACAAGAGGTATACGAAATTTTTGCACAGAGTCATGTAATTATGAAAAAAACTCTAAATTTAAAATCTGCAGAAAATAGCACCTGAAAGTGCTAGCGAAGTCACATTCAGTAAACCTCGATTTAACAGCCAATTCGATTTAACGGCCCGCTGGGCTCAGTTGGTTGGATTTGACTGAAACATTAAAGAATTAACCCCGATTTAACGGCCCCTCGATTTAAACCGCCCCTAAGGCTGGTCCCGACTCTGAAAGTTTGCCCTCGATTTAACGGTCTCCTCGATTGAACAACCCCTTAGGCTGGTCCCGACTGTGAAAGTTTGCTCTCGATTTAACGGTCTCTCGATTGAACACCCCTTAGGGCTGGTCCCGACTGTGAAAGTTGCTCTCGATTTAACGGTCTCCTCGATTGAACAACCCTTAGGGCTGGTCCCGACTGTGAAAGTTTGCTCTCGATTTAACGGTCTCCTCGATTGAACAACCCCTTAGGGCTGGTCCGACTCGTGAAAGTTTGCTCTCGATTTAACGCCCCCTCGACATCGTCACTATTTGCCTGATTATTTTGTTTATCTTTACTATTTTAGACAGCTCTCATTACAAAATTGTCTGAAATCAGCACTTGGTCAAAATCCAGCCATAATCGCAGGTGCTCGATGTGATTTCAATGATTATCAGCCATAATTAAAAGTTTTTTTTTCAGTTATCTGCGTTTTAAAAATAATTCAGCTCTTTTGTGTCCATGGTTTATGTTTAAAGATGTTAAGGACAGTGAAGCTATAAATTTTATAAGTTTATGGAAATTGTGCAGTTCCCAAAGTCGTCTCAAATGCATTTTCGGTTAGATTGTGATATCAACTGCAACCACTTAATTCACTAAAATGGTAAAATCAATTATTGATTTAATACTCGAGAAAACGGCATTTTACCACTGTCAAACATTTTTAGCATGCTCGAATTAGTCCAGAAAACAAGTTTGTAACATGTTAAAACGTGAAAAGTTTTTTTGCTTCAAGTGGACGACCACTTGGTTTAGTTAGTTCAGACTTAAATTCAAATTCCCGCAAAATTTATATCAAGGGCAGTAGCATGGTTATGTCGGTCTGAAAAGAGGATAGGTGAAAAAATTTAGAGGCTTCAACGATTTCTAGTATTTACAGAATTGACCTATAACAAGGCTTTTCCAAGATAGAGTGTGCTACTTAAATGCCTCCGAAAACAAAATCTCCCAAATCTTCATTTCTTCAAAAATCTCAAATTCCCAAACTCATCTTGCGAAAAAACGGAAGTTTTTCAAAAAGCTCTTGAAAACGGCAAAGCCGAAAGGGCTAATGACAAAAACTGAAAATATCAAAACGGAAA
>SADC01000822.1:0-18172 GCA_004194705.1 Ditylenchus dipsaci | reverse complement strand
ATAGATTGAGCTTTGTAGTCTCTCTTGGCCTCGATCTCAGCAATACGCCAGGCGCAATACGAGCTTCCTGTAGTGTATCTTCAGATATTGAATAACGCCTTGATCCATTGGCTGAAAATATTGCTAATGGTTGAAACTTTACAACAATGAAAAATACCTGTGAGATAGCAGTCGTGTTGGCGGAAAGAATTTTACTGTGATTTATCAAGCTTAACATTTGTTGTATGAGAGCACTGCAATTGTCCAGATAGAGTAGAGTTTTTGCGGTTGTTTCTTGAGCTTCCGGTCCCATCTCTTTAGCTGTGGTCAAAAAATCATTCCTAAATCAATAGAATAACCAAAAAAATTATCACTTAAATTAACCTGTCATCAACGCTGTAGAATGTGCTGTGAAGTCCACTGGCACTCTGTTGTTCTTGAGAACAGCGAGTTTTAGCCGACTTTCCGATCACTAACAGCGGTAGCTTCTCAGTCCCCGTCATATTGGCACACACGAGCACGATATGCGTTCTTTGCTTTCTTACCCCAGCACATTGTGCACTAAAAGCATGTTAAGCAATTATGCAATGACCCAAGAATAGAACGTACGACAACCAAACCTGTTATACGCCATTGTCTTGCTTGGTAAGAGCTGCCAGAATAAACCGTTTCGTCGGCGTTAAAAATATCATTGCTGGGAATTCCGCCAGCGCCTCAGATAACCTGCTGCTGCCACTCGTGAAGTGAATTGACGTCAACTGCTCCGGCTTCCCCTTGCATATCTTTGAAGCGAATTCCATGACGATCGTTGAACTTTTCGAGCCATCCTTGCCGGCTTCGAAGTCGAAAATTCCCATTTTAGCCGCAATCGCCAGCGCCTGCTCCTTAAAGTAAATAAGTGAGACTTGGAAGGCTTGATAAACAAGAAACAACAAAACAAGTATCAGTACCTTTAGTAAATCACCACTCACTGCAACGTTTTTGCTTCTGACTTGCTTGTGCCAAACTAGAAGAGCCTCCTCCATTTGTTCATTGCTTGCCCGGCTTAAGACGCACTCGCTTTGCTTTGCTTCCACTATCGATGGCGGCCAGAACAGTTTCTTTTTCTTCAGAATTCCTATGATTGTTGATCTGGAAATGCCGAAATTCTTTGCCAGCTGATGGTTGCCCTTCTTTGATGACGCGTCAATGATTGCTTTCTTCTTTTGCAGAGTAAGTCCTTGTCTTTTTCTTGGAGTTGACATGTTGAAATTGCTAAAACGAAAAGAAGATAAAATATAAACACAACAAACGCCAACAATAAATAAGGGGGTCGTTAAATCGAGGTATCTTTTCTTTATCGGGACGGCAAAGGGGGTCGTTATATCGAGGGGTCGTCATATCGGGGGTCGTTATATCGAGGGTTCAGTTTGCCTTAATTTTGCACTGAACCAACCAATCGAGCCGAGGGGTCGTTATATCGAGGGAGTCGTTATATCGGGGGGTCGTTATATCGAGGGTTGACTGTATTGGGATGGGAATAGTCCGAGAAAGAATCAAGGATGAATTTTAAGTGTAGATCTCACAGTTTAAATGTCTGCGTTCGTTATGTTTGTTTGCGGTGGTTGTATGAATAAAGTTGGAGTGTTTATCATTGTTGGATATTTACCTGGCTTGCGTGAAATATAAAATGCGGGAGGAACAAAAGAAAGATTACTATATCAGTATATAGTAGTATATTTGTTGAATGTGAAATGAGATAGAGTAGAATTAGGAATGTTAAAATTTGAAAAAATGTCAAAATTGCGAAACGTTTCGCAAAAAAGGACAAATGTCAAAATTTGCGAAACGTTTCGCAAAAAAGGACAAATGTCAAAATTTGCGAAACGTTTCGCAAAAAAGGACAAATGTCAAAATTTGCTAAACGTCTATATGCCAAAAAATCCCTTCGATATTGATCTTTAAAAAATTGTTTTTAATTGTTAACCAGTTGATTATTATTCGAATTTTTCAAATAAAAAAGTTGATAATTTAAATTTTATGGCTTAAATTTTCGCCGATGCCTTAGGCTCTGAGGGTTGAAAAATAGAGCCCCCCTTCTAATCGACGTCTAATCGACGTCGAGGTTGATGTAACATCGACATAGTCGATGGGTAACACTTTAATTGAAAACCCCTCCCCCCCCCCCCCCCCCCCCACGGCTGACCCACTTTTGATGACAATTTTGAAAAACCGATTGCATATTCGTGTTTCTCGACCCCGATTTAGGCGCGAATTTACCAATCGTTTCCGGTAAAGTGAAAAAATAATTTTTCAAACCACAGGGGGGTATCATGGATGTTTCTTCCAATTGTTTCTTTTTTCACTTTTCGCTTTTTTATTCATATTTCTACTTTTATTTCTACCCTAAAAATGCTTGATATTAACTAAAGATAAACTGCACAACTGATTTTTATTTTTTTAAATTTTAATTTTCCGACACCTCCAGAACCTCGATAACCCGACACTTCACGGCCGGCCCGCACAAAGAAAATTTCCCTTCGAAACCCTACAGCCCACTGATTTTCACTAAAATTTCCGAAAAAAAATAACAATTTTAATTTTTGGCACCAAAAAAGTTCTCCAATTTTCTCTCAAAAAAGTTAATTCTGTCTTTTCGTGTTCACTTTTTGTCGACCGCATTCATGATCCACTCACTCAATATTTTGTTTTTTAGAAGAGTTCTCGAAAGCAAAAAACTATTTCTATTTTTTATTGTTTATCTGTATGAATAGTGAAGTAAAAAAGTAAAAACCTCGATAAGTCGACACCTCCGTCTTCGAATGAATTTGAGTTCTTCTTCATCCTGACACCCGGTAACTCGACACCCTGAAGCCGGTCTCCTAAAGTGTAGGGTTAAACAGTTTCGACTGTACACTGATGAAAATGAGACTATCCCACTTTTTCTGCATATTAAGTATCAACAACGTCTTTAAAAAATGACACAAATCTTTCTTTGAACTAAATAAAGCCCGCGATCTGCGCTTTTTTTAAAATTATGAATCACTGAAATCAATAATAAAAGTTGACGGGATATGTTCTTTTAAAGTTGCATATGCAACAACCCTGACTTGGCTAGTTCTTAGGGGCAGCTGACCCCCAGAATCAACTTTTTCTGATTTTTTCATCATCGTGTTCAGCGTGAAATGCTGCACCAGGATGTACATTTAGGACAATCAGGCATTCCAGTGTTAACAAGGCTGTCAAAAGATAGTTTTGACTGAAAAATTAATTTTTCTATATTTTCACATTCTTTTTTGCTAAAATAGCTTCTATTCGAATTTGCCTCGAGCAATTATAGAACCACCCACCTATCCAAGCAAGCTAAAACTAATAGATTTTTCTAAAATTTCTCTACTTCAAGAAACATTTGCTTCATTAACTTTCAAAGTGTAAACAATTTAAACATCCTGTTTAAGTAACCAAAAAAAGCAAACATTCTTTTTTATTGATCATCTCTATGCTAGTGATCTCCAATATCTAACAAAAAAACTATCAAAGATCAAGGCCGGATTTTAATTTCTTTCATTTATTTACATCCAAACACCTACAAAGAGCACTTCGGGATTTAAAAGCTTAATGCACTCGGAAACAGGCAGCAACACAAAAATAGAGTCACTTTTAAAGGCTCTAAAAGCATTTAACGCTTGAAGGCACAGCCATTTCCAGTAGCAGCACAATCAAATAATAAAACTTGGCTGTTGACCCCTTCAACATGTTGTCAACATGATTCTGGTGTTACTAAATAACTGCACCAAAAACTTTTCTTTTTGATGCAAATGGATTGGCATTAGGTGAATTCATATACACCGAATTCATATACATTTTGGCATTCTGTTTGCAACACTGCAAATTAAATTTTCGTTTTTTACGAGAATTCTAGTCACGGCTTTGACTCTAAAAGGGCTTTAGCTGTCAGATTACACCTTGTAGGACGTACTGGAAATGAACCTTATTAATTACTTTTCAGAGTAGATGATGTTTTGTTTTATCATTAAAGTTCCCACCACATCAAAATGCACATTACACCAGATTTTTAAAATCTTAAACTTAGCTGTACGAGTTGAAATACAAGGTTATAATGTGAAGGACTGACTTTTTGCTTATTTGCAAAAAAGGGTCAAAAGTCTATGCACCGATATAACACTACCTACCGATTTATTACCAATAAAAATAACTACACATTAACATTCACCCCAAAACTTCGTTTCCGCCTCTGATAAACCTAGTCAAACTATCCGATTTTTTTTATTAGAAGGTCCTGTGCACAGCCTTTCAAAATTTGAATCTTAGTGTATTAGGGAAATTGCGCCAAACAAAAATTATCAAAAATGGTCGATTTGGGACACCTTTTTTGTTTCATGCCTCTGACATGGTTTTTTTCTTTTCGGCTTCTGCATGCTTTTAGCCAAAATTCCTCACGTGAAAGGCTCTCGAATGAGCCATCACTTGCCTATAAAACTCGTAAAATTGCAAACCACAAGCAATTTCTTTGAAAATTTTCGAAGAAATTTCTTCGCCTTATTAATTTGATTGAGATCCCGCCAAGTTTTTCTGTCTAATTTTTGTTAGATTTTTTTTTCAGTCAAACTTCGATATAATGTACACCCAATATAACATGCCCCCGATATAACGTACACCCACGATATGACGTACACCTGACCGGTCCCCAGGGTGCACGTTATATCGAAGTTTGACTGTAGGTTTATTTCTAGAGCCAAATTTCTAATATTTAAATGTTCAGTCTCGAAAAATAAGAGCCTCCATTACTGAGTTACCGCTACCTTCATACTATTTCAGACTATCGCATAACAAAGAGACACAGCCAAAAAATACCAAATAGATCACGGCTGCCATCTCAAAACTTAAAAAAGGACACTTGCAGTGTTGTCTATTTGGCTCGCGCGAGCCAAGCGAAAACCTAAAATCGCATGTTCCTAGCGAGCCAAATGGGTTCGAGCTATATGGCTCGCCTTTTTTATTATTGCGAGCCAATTGGCTGGCGTACTCGGCGTACTTAGTCAAAGCATACGAGCCATTTGTATCGCGAACCATTTGGCTCGCAAACAAAAACGAATGGTTCAGCTCGCGCTTTTTATGTGAGTTTTGAACGTCAATTTATTGTTAAAGACAAATAAAGTGTTACTAGCTAATATTTGCAAAAAATCAGTCAAAAAATTGAAAAAAAATGAAAAATAAACTAGATTTAGGGCTTTATTTCAGCAAACAATATTTTCCGCGAGCCGAACCATACGCTTATATAGATGCGAGCCAATTGGCTCGCGTGCTAGAAGCTCTTGTCACTTTGTTCTTTAACTTGGCGAGCATATGCTCGCGAACATAGCTATTTGGCGAGCGAGCAGCTCGCGTCCTCAGCTCGCTCGCAAACGAGCCAAACGCACAGCACTGACACTTGTCAACAAACAGGAATTTGAAGGAAAACTCCATTTTATCTAGTGCTTATTGCCATTTGAAGCGAAAAAAAAAGATTTTGACTATGACTTCGAAAATAAATAAAGATTTGGGTCCCAAAAAAAGACAAATCTTTTTCAAAAGGACATATGGCAGCCCTGTATAGATTTTGAAAAAAAGCTCATTCTTATGCATGAGAGTGGATGAATACCGGTGTGGGTGATAACTTTCGATTGACCCATTCGTACAAAAAATCTCCAATATAAAAATGCCTATACCAGAAAAAAGGACTTTCAAAAAAATGAAGAGAATAAAAACTATAAAAAACTCATTGTTTGATCCTCAAATTTCATCATCTTGACACAAACTCGTAATTGAAAGATAATAGCGTATGCACCCAGGGAAGAATAAGTTGTAAAATCCCTTTGACAGTGTTTCCAAAATAACGACTAACCTACACATGACTCAAAGTATGCCTACAGCTGCAACAATCCCTAGACCTACACTACATTTGAAACTAATTCCATACTCTACACCTAGCACGTACACTTACAAATGACGCGTAACCACACCCACAACACTTGAAATGAAAGTACGCATGCGATCCTGAGTCAGACCACGCATCAGCAACGAAGTAGGCCTTAAAGAATTGTACCAGAAATATAACCTCATTGAACTTCAAAAAATGTCTCACCTGTATTTGAACGAGCTGAAAATTGCAGTCATCTCATCATGTATTTGACGCTGAGATTATGCAGGCGAGACACGAGAGTATTATGGCTTTTCGGCATCTAATAAGAATGAAAACTACCAGGTAAATGAATAGACGTCAAATGGCTCACCTTCCGATGGCTTTCCTTGCTAATATATTTACCCATGCGCGACGTAGGGGTGTGAAGATGTTCAAGGAAAGGCAAGGTATGCTAAGTACCAAGGCAAACGCATCGTTGGCAGTCAGTCTAATAAATTTATTGTGCAATTGCAGGATATACTTTCATATGTACTTACTCCTTTCTTCTTCCTCCTCTCGATCTCATCACTGCTTTGAAATCTTTTTGTGACGCGCATTTAAATGTGACTTGAGCACACTTGTCTGGGAACCATATCAGCATTGCAGGGAGGACAGTACATTCTTTCTATAAGCAGAAGTTGACAAGGAGTTGTGAAAAGGAATTAAAACTTACATAGTCGACACCCTCATATTTGATCTTGATTCCACGAAGAGGCTCCAAACGATGTGTTGCTTTCGAACATCTCGGTCTTCAATGTATTCCAATTCTACTCCGGATGCAGTGAGAGTGTTGTGCTGAGATTGGTCTTGCGCTTTTTTCTATTTGCATTGTCCTCTTGATTGCATCTGAGAGCTGAGATTGAGTAGGACTGCCAACAACCATAAGGAGCAAAGTTTTAGCAGGCGACTATCTAGAATAAAACAAAAGATTGCGAAGACTGTAACAGCAAAAAGACTAAAATTTACTGAAATACCAACTCGAGATGTACCAGATACAAATAAGTGAGCGCAAAAAATAAATATGCTAATTGAAATAGCGTGGTTTTTCGTCAGAAATAAATATGACTACTGAATTTCACAGATCGAAAAGCAGAATAACTAGGGTTGGCCTCCCTCCCTCCCTCCCCCCTCCCCCCCGCTTTTTGACCAAATTTTCCTTACCTCCCCCCCGCTCCTCCCCCCGCAAAAAAAATCGGCCACCTCCCCCCGTTTTCCCCCCCCGCTCCCAAAATGACCCCCGTCCCCCCGCAAAAAATCCCAGTCGAAAAAAACTCTCGGATGGGGTCATTTTCAGAACGGCAGCCGAGAAGGATCAACATTTATCGAACCAGAGGAGTGGCAATATCGTGGCTTTGACTTCAGAAGTGTTTCAAAAGCCTTCAGATTCATTCTAGGCTGCTGTTTCAAAAATTTTCAGTCCCGAGGCTTGTAATTAATCAGGCACCCCCCGCCACTGCCCCCGCTCACAGCTTCCTCCCCCCGCTCCTCCCCCCCGCAAAAAAATTGGCCACCTCCCCCCGCTTCTCCCCCCCGCAAATTTTTTAGTCTAATCTCCCCCCCGCACCCAAAAAGCGGGGGGAGGCCAACCCTAGAATTAACTATGCACTTATTTATTCAAGAAGAAAAGCCGGCAAAATCAAAAGGCATATTTATGAAACGCTACAAGCTATGCCAAAACAAAAAGCATTTTTAATGGCCTTGATAATTATGCTTTTTCAAAAAGCATAATTAAAATTTCAAATAGTTATACTACTTGAATTAGCATAGTATTTAAGTTTCAAATTTCTTCTCTCAGAAAGAATATTTATTTTTTGTGCTTTTTCTTAATTTCACTCAAAGCATAGTGCTATTCTTTTTGCTCAGCTTTACTATGCCCGACTGACAACACTGCTGTTGAGTATGTGTAGGTGTAGGTGTTATTTTCGGAAACACTGTCCAATAGGGAGTATTTACACTCTTAGGTTCGATCCCCAGTGGGTGCACACCCTATTTATCTAGTTCAATTTACAAGTTTGTTGTCAATATGATTGTCAAACTCTTGGCTATCAAACAATAGTTTTCTTATAGTTTTTATTCTCTTCATTTTTTTGAAAGTCCTTTTTTCTGGTATAGGGCATTTTATATTGGAGATTTTTTGTACGAATGGGTCAATCGAAAGTTATCACCAGGGCCCCAAATTCTATGCAAATGCATATTTTTCTGCGGATATGCAAGCAATAGTTATGCACAAAAAACGCACTTTTAGCGCTGTTCGAGTACTTTTTCGTACTTTATGCAGCATGTTTTGCATATTTCCATTTTTAGTGCATATTTTGCATATTTTGCAATTTTGACGCATATTTTTTGCATATTGTAGAAAATCTCAGAAATTTTTGGGTTAAAAGATGTTGCAGCATGCCAAATCTCATCTTTGTGTATAAATAAGTCAATTTCTTAGTTTCAAAACCAGGACACTTTATTGTCAAGCGTGTAAGAAAGCGATTTTTTCACTAAATAACCTTTATTGAGGTAGCTAACGTTTCAGTACCGTGCAATTCATATTTTCAGTTAAAGTAGCAAAATAACAGTGCAAAGCACCGATTTGGTTTGTAAAAGATATTAATTTCAAAAATTGCAAAATGCACATTGTTTATATTTGCGAGAAGATGCGAAGAAGTGGCAGGAGTACAAAACCCCCAAATGTCTCGAAATTGCTTTACAAAATTATTTTTTTGCAACTTAGCTAGTAAATGGCGGTCAACACTTTTCAAAATCTTTTTCGACTGAAATCCTGTGGCATCTTCATGGAGCAGAAAGTTTTTTTAAAGCTATGTTCAAATCCTAGGTCAAATGGGACGTCAAATAAATTAAATCCTAAAGTCAAATAAATTAATCCTTAGGTTAAATCACCTTGCTTCAGCAAAGCCATATGTCAAATTTTGGTCAATTTTTTTGCAAAAAATTTAGCATTATCCAAAAAGTATCTTTTAATCGTGTATAAGCTGCCAAACCGTTTAAAAGCATGTTTTAGAGCAATTTTACGACATATAGTGATTCTTCACAAATGTTATGCGGTACATTGAAAAGGTTTAGTCTGAAAATTATACTGCATATTTTACGTTTTTAGTGCATATTTAAGCATTTTTAGCGTATATTTTATGCGCATATTTCGCCTTTTTTAGTGCATAGAATTGGGGCCCTGGTTATCACCCACACCGGTATTCATCCACTCTCAATGCATAAGACATGAGCTTTTTTCAAAATCTATTACAGGGCTGCCATATGTCCTTTTGAAAAAGATTGTCCTTTTTTGGGACCCCAAATCTTTATTTTATTTTCGAAGTCATAGTCAAAATCTTTTTTTTTCGCTTCAAAATGGCAATAAGCACTAGATAAAATGGAGTTTTCTTTCAAATTCCTGTTTGTTGACCAAGTGTCCAGTGCTGTGCGTTTGGCTCGTTTGCGAGCGAGCTGAGGACGCGAGCTGCTCGCTCGCCAAATAGCTATGTTCGCGAGCCATATGGCTCGCCAAGTTAAAGAACAAAGTGACAGAGCTTCTTAGCACGCGAGCCAATTGGCTCGCATCTATATAAGCGTATGGTTCGGCTCGCGGAAAATATTGTTTGCTGAAATAAAGCCCTAAATCTAGTTTATTTTTCATTTTTTCAATTTTTTGACTGATTTTTTTGCAAATATTAAGCTAGTAACACTTTATTTGTCTTTAACAATAAATTGACGTTCAAAACTCACATAAAAGCGCGAGCTGAACCATTCGTTTTTGTTTGCGAGCCAAATGGTTCGCGATACAAATGGCTCGTATGCTTTTGACTAAGTACGCCGAGTACGCCAGCCAATTGGCTCGCAATAATAAAAAAGGCGAGCCATATAGCTCGAACCCATTTGGCTCGCTAGGACATGCGATTTTAGGTCTTTCGCTTGGCTCGCGCGAGCCAAATAGACAACACTGCAAGTGTCCTTTTTAAGTTTTGAGATGGCAGCCGTGATCTATTTGGTATTTTTGGCTGTGTCTCTTTGTTATGCGATAGTCTGAAATAGTATGAAGGTAGCGGTAACTCAGTAATGGAGGCTCTTATTTTCGAGACTGGCCATTTAAATATTAGAAATTTGGCTCTAGAAAATAAACCTACAGTCAAACTTCGATATAACGTGCACCCTGGGACCGGGTCAGGTGTACGTCATATCGTGGGTGTACGTTATATCGGGGTGCATGTTATATTGGGTGTACATTATATCGAAGTTTGACTGAAAAAAAAATCTAACAAAAATTAGACAGAAAAACTTGCGGGATCTCAATCAAATTAATAAGGCGAAGAAATTTCTTCGAAAATTCGTGCGCATGCGTACAGAAAAAAATTATCTTACTCGATAGACAACACGGAATTTCTGCAATCTGAACTAACTTCGTCTGTTTTCTCCGTTTCTTCCTCATTGTAATCCTCCAGGTACTGAATCATTACTTCCACTGAAACTTCTGCCTCAGTATATTTTCAGATCACAAAATTGTATCTCACCAGAGCAGACATCCCTAAACGCGTTTGCCATATTGCTAGCACCGTCGGTGATTACTTTGAAGACATCTTTCATAGATAGTCCATATTCAGCCAGCATCTTGTTAAGTTCACGGCGGATCGCAGTTCCAGTATGAGACCCATTCAATTCGCAGAGACCGAGAAATACGCAGCGCAATATTCCGTTCCCGTCACAAACATGAAGAGTTACGCCTAAAAATGACATGCATTCGGTCTCAATGGATACATTGCTCTACCTAGGTAAGCATGCTTCAAGCTCTTATCCGTCCAAATGTCGCATGTCAATGAGCATCTTTGTGTTATATTTCTCAGTTCTTTTTTGATTTTGCATGTTATTTGTTCTCGTCTATTCATCAAAAGATTTTTCAAAGTCGAAAAGCTATTCGGCCGCTTGAAATTTTTCAACGTTATATAGGTGACGTTTCAAAAAAATCAACCTCATAATTCGGATTAAGAGACCGGAACAGCGCACGCACGAGAGGATGCAAAAGAATTTTCACGGACATGGACGGTATAGCAATGACGTTCGATAAAGCAAACTGATTTTTTGGAGCCTAAGCCGAAACATTTCATTACAAAAAAATAATCAGGCGACATACTTTGAGTCTAATGCACTATTCTCACTGACTTCAAAGCTGGAACAGATTTTTTTGAGGGCAATGATTTGTCCTTGTGCACTGTTCTCCAATGGCGCTCAATAACATTCTTGTGACATGAGAGGATCTACACACTCAGTAAGACATAATTTAGTAAATCAAAACGTGATATCCACTTTAGTACATTCACCGCAACGGGCACTTTGCTTTCCATCTATATCTTGTTCCACTGTGAATTTAGCCCAGATATCATCGCGACGGCGCACTCGATCTTTCTTGCCAATTGAACGAGGAGAAGAATTTGGCGCTGACATGTTCTTGAAAATATACAAGGATGCAGAAAAATCTTGAAGAAAGACATATTAGTGTGCAACCAGACATCTCAGTATAGAAAACAGTACGACAAACTGTACGCTAAACACTTAACGAACAGTTTGCCAAACCGTACGATAAACACTTTGTACCGTACAGTACGGCAAACAGTACGCTAACACTTAAACGTTCTGTTATCGTACAGTATGCCAAACAGTAGGTGTAGGGTATGTTTCATTTCAAGTGTATGTGTAGGTGTAGGTGTACGCGTCATTTTAAGTGTACGTGTAGGTGTAGAGTATGATTAGTTTCAAGTGTAGGTGTAGGGTATGTTTAGTTTTTGGTGTTAGTGTAGGTGTAGGGTTAGATAGTAGGTGTAGGTGTTACTGTAGTGTTATTTTCGAAAACACTGCTATTGGATCTGTTTCAAATTGTTTCCAACCTAAGGCTGAAAAAATGAACAAAAAAAGAGAATATACTAGGGTGTGAAAGAGAATATTCTCGGTAAGAATCTAGATTCTTACCGATATCAAAAATGTGAGAATAACCTTTTTCGATTTTTTTACCTTTCGTTCAAAAATTTTTTGCAGTTTTTTTAGTGTTACCTTACTCTTTTGAACTTTTCAGCCACAATGCCGAAGCTAACTAAACCGCTATTACGGAAAAATGAGGTGGACAACCACTAAATGAACACTGGCCAACAAGTAACTCCCACTGGAATGCCAGAAAATCTGAAATTCTAGTGGATTACCACTGGCATTCCAGTGGTAAATCGCTGATTAAGTGGCAAATTAGTGGAATCTACCAATTTACCACTGGAATCCAGTGGCAATCCACTGGAATTATTATTACAAATGGCAATTTGGCGGAAATCCACTAATTTAACACAGGAATTCCACTGGTAATCTACTGGAATTTTGGATTTACTGCAGGGCTTCGAATGAAAAATTTCAAAACAGGACATTTGGGTAAAAAAGGACATTTTGACTGTTTTTGAAGTAAAAGGGTCATTTATCCAGTGCTTGTTGCCATTTTGAAGCGAAAAAAAAAAGATTTTGACTAAATTTTCGAAAATAAAAAAAGACTTGGGGAGCCAAAAAGGACAAATCTTTTTAAAAGGACGATTCGAAGCCCTGACTTACTGGCGTTCCAGTGGGAATTTTCTTTGTATTTTCTAAGGGCATCCATGCGTTTGGGGCTTCCTCATTTGGACCATAATTTGAAAGTCGATACAGCCTCTCAAGTGACCTTCAGCAAGCACAACTTGATGCTTGATGCTTTTATGAATGATTTCGATTGAATTGTGGCAATAAAAGATTATTTCTGATTCTTACCAAAAAAAAGATTCTTTCCGAGAATATTCTCGGAAAGAATCTTACCGGTAAAATTCACAACCCTAGAATATACCGTATTTTCTCTATTAAGGAAACCCTCTCTAATAATGAACAATCCCCCCCCCTCTCCTATTTTTCACTAGGACTTTAGAGATAAGGCCATTTTTGATTGAAAATTTTGAGATTTTTCGGGGTTGAAAAATAATGAACCCGGGTGCGTTAATAGAGAAAATACGGTATCTAAGGCCAAACCGAGGGCTGAAAAAAGAAAAAAAAATAGAAGATACCGACAAACACGACCGCAAAAAAATCAGAAATGAATTTAAAGTTAAAAACTTTAGCGTTCTGTTAAAGTAGGGTGGAAGCTGTTAAGGAGATGGTCTCGACACGAAAGGATTCATCCAAGTTTCGTCTTGTTTAAATGTTGTTTTAGAGCCATATTTTGTCGACAACTTGGTTATGAAATGTCAGACAAACTTGTGCAGAATGAAAAAAATGTAATGGCATCATCAATATCAGAATTGGAATTCCTTCGCAAAATCGCCTAAAATCGAAAAAAGGAAGGGAAAACCCGTCGAGACAAGATTGATCAGTCTCTTGTTTTTTTAATCATGATATTGATGATGCTAAGCCAACTTTTAATTTTGAACAAGATTGTCTGTAACCATACCTGCACGCTCAAAAAATCGGCGCCAGCGCCAGCGCCGGCGCTGTTTTTAAAAATGCCTGGCGGCGCCGCCAGGCGCCGGCGCCGAAATTTTTTTGAGCCCGCGGCGGCGCTGGCGCTGGCGCCGATTTTTTTGAGCGTGCAGGTATGGTTACAGACAATCTTGTTCAAAATTAAAAGTTGGCTTAGCATCATCAATATCATGATTAAAAAAACAAAAAACAAGCTGGCGGCGCCGCAGCGCCGGCGCTAGGTGGTCAAATTTTCGCCGCCGGCGCCAGCGCCAGTCGAAAATTTCGGCGCCAGCGCAATAAAAAATGTTTTGAAATGTTTAGTGAGTGTTTTTTGCTTTTTAATTTCCAAAAGTATCAATCAATGCAACACTTTTTGTTTATTGATTAATTGCTCACTTTTTTAATGGTAAAAAAACAATTCCTGCAAAAGTACTACAGAAAATTATAATTTGATTAAATAAGAGTTATAGACAAGAAGTGTTTTGCTATTTAAAAGAGTTGCTGCAGTAGATTTTTTCGTCCAGTAGATACCATTGACATAATGCTGAACATGCGTTCAACCGCCCCTGAACTTGCTGGTATTGGCAGTACCGTATTTACTGTATTAACTTCCCACCCTCTAATAACTCCCACCCTCTAATAAGTAATAAGTCCCCACCCTCTAATAAGTAATAAGTCCCCACCCTCTAATAAGTACCCACCCTACGACCTTATATTTCAGCCTAGAGCGAACATTTCGCAAATGTGTTTTTGCGTTTTCTTAGTTGCCGTGAGTTTACCTGATTACACTTTTCAGATTTGGTTGAGCACCCAAAAATCTCAAAATCGACCTTAAATTTTCGATTTTTTAGAGGTTGAAAAATAACTCCCCATGGGACTTAACACAGTAAATACGGTATATCAAATGCTAGCTTAGAAGTTGATGGATAGATCTATAAAATTTTTTACAAAAATTTGAATTTCAGTCAAGTATTTTGCATAACCTTGAATGAGCTTTCCAAAAATCACCAGAATCACGTTCAATTTCCAGATTTTCGTTAGATATTTCCTCAAAAAATCTTGTTATTTGCTCCGTTTCACCCGCTCCAATAGTTTTCTGAGCATGACAGTTCCAAAGTCGAAAATAGAAGGCTGTTTAACCACTTGCTGTTCCACCACCCGGCGCCAGCGCCAACGTCATAAAAAAAAAACGCCGCCAGCGCCGGCGCCAGGCTCCAAAAATTTTGGCGCCGGCGCCTGGCGGCGCCGCCAGCATTTTTAAAAACAGCGCCGCGCTGGCGCTGGTGCAGGTATGTCTGTAACCGCAACACCGGATGGTCCACAAAATATGGCTCTAAAACTATATGTAAAAAACACAAAACTTGGATGAATCCTTCGTGTCAAGACTATCTCCTAAACACAGGATGATAATGAAAATTTTCGAAAATAAGTACATTTTCAAAAAAATCAGATTTTGACCCCGCAAATAAGTACTATTCCTAAAACATGCTAAAATTGCTTTATAAATAGTTTATTCACCATTTTACAAACAATAATAACATTTTCAACAAAAACAGATAATAATGATTCCTATTTTTGACCACCTTGAATTTCTGTCGGAGTTCTCCATAGTTCATGAGAAGCTTGTGGACATCGAAGTTCACCCGCACTTGGAGGAGATTTACTTCTACGACCTCATAAAAGAGCTCATCCTTTTCTGCGATTTGGTACCACCTGCTTTGACAGCTCCAATGCCTTCAAGATAATCCAGGATATTTTAGTCGGCAGGAACTCTAAGTGGAACCACTTGTCAATGTATTCAATCACCGTCGTGTTGAATTCATGAAAAAAGAAGTCACAAAACACACGAATATAAAAAGCCAACCAGGAAACTTGCGCTCAACCTTTCCTTCACTTCCACGCCTAATCGACCGAGAGAACTTGCAATGCCACTTTGAAAAATCAGTGAAAAGATAAGAAAAATGCAAGCGGAAACGAACGCGAAATGAGAAGACAAACAAATTTGAAGAACAAAAAGGTGACAAAGTTTGAAAATTAGAAGTGTTTTCTTAGATTTTTGGCTTCAATTTGAAAAATAAGTACAAACGGAGTACACAATTCGAAAATGAGTACATTTCTGATGAATAAGTACATTTTATTATCGTAAGATTTGGGATTCGAAAATAAGTACAAATCTGATTATAAGTACGATCATCAACCCTGCCTTAACAACTTTCACCGGCATAGGGGCGTTTCGTCAAAAAAGTCTCATGTGAGACTTTTTTGACGAACGTCTTAACAGAACGCCAAGTTTGTACACATTCAAATTCATTTTGTCTTGAAATGAAATCACGTTATACCATTTTCTGCTTCTTTTTCAATTCAACCACGGGTGAATTGACCAGTAAGCCTCAAGTTGCAGTAGTACCCAGGTAGTGGTACCCAATGCTCAGTTTTTCTATCTGGACGGAGACAGCGAGTAAAAATGGCACGAGCCTATCTACTTTCCTTCCCATATTGACCCGCTACACAGGAACTCGAGTTGAGTTTAAATTGGGTCATGTTAAACTTTAATTCGAGCAACTATTAAACTTTCAAAACGACGACCTAGTACCTTAACATGACCCTATTTAAAGTTCAACCTTACCCAATTTAAACTTTAACTTTACTCTAATTAAACTTTAGCCTGACCCAATTTAAACTTGGATTTCACCCAATTTAAACTTGGATTTTACCCAATTAAACTATAATTTCACCCAATTAAAACTTAAAAAAGTCGGCCGGTTACCAGGGGGAACCGA
The DNA here is from genome assembly GCA_004194705.1 of Ditylenchus dipsaci. Taxonomy (NCBI): domain Eukaryota; kingdom Metazoa; phylum Nematoda; class Chromadorea; order Rhabditida; family Anguinidae; genus Ditylenchus; species Ditylenchus dipsaci. Next base: position 2,020 of record SADC01000822.1, on the reverse strand, counting down.
ACTATGTGTCACTGATGCACCATCACAGCCTTACCCACTAGGCTACCATGTCGTTTTAAGTGTTAGGGTTATGCATGGGCTAATACCAATATGATTGTTTCTGCAATCCTAATTTTATAGAGTTTCTACCAAAAGTTTTTTATTTTATCATGATTAGAAAGCAATTCAAGTTTGAATAGCACGGGTGGCTGCGGACTCGGATTCTGAAAACTGAGAACACAGACAACTCGGCTTTTGACAACTGATCTCGAAAGATATTCGGATATAGGACAATTCAGATTCGGACAGCTGGCACAAAAACAATTGAGATCGCACAAAATTGTCCAAAAACAATTCGAACAAGAAAAAATTGGTCTTTAATACGATTCGTTTTAGGACAACTGGGCCCAAGTTAGGGTTCGACATATGTGGTTAAAAAACCACATGTGTGGTTTTCGGCGTTTTTGCGCAAATTTAACATTCAAAACCACATAAAAACCACATGTGGCTTTTCATGTGGTTTTTTTCATCTTATATTTTTGTGGCTATTTGTGGCTTTTTGATGTGGCTAAAAAACCACATCTCTTATTTCATTTCTGATACTCTTTTAAACAGCTTTTTTAACCTTTCATCAACATTTTTTTGATTTTCTTGCATTGTAACACACACTTCCTTGAAAGGAGCCAGAGTATTTATCAATTTTTGTTTTATTGTAGCACGGATTTTTTTAAATAAAGCCAGGGTATTTAATGAGTTTTTTGCATTGCGAGAACTGAACGAAGCGTAATAATATTCGAAATGTGTTCATCTGTAAATCTGTTTCTTAGTTCATGCTTGATCCAACGCAATGCCGAAAACCCTTTCACTTGGAGCTGAAGAAGCAGGAATGCAAAAAAACTTCTTAGCTATGATAGCTAATATCGGAAGATCCTTAAAAAAAGGATTAATAACGTGAAATAACTGCATTAATATACTTTTCATATGTTTTCCAAAAATGAAGAGTTGATTCAGTTGGTGGAAGATGGCAATATTTTTTCAATCTCAGCACTTAGTTGGGAGAAGCTGACTCTCCACTACCAAAGTAAACACGTCGCGGAGATTTGTGCGCTCTTGAGAGTCAGACCACGCTGATAAACTTGTGGCTGAACAAGTTGAGCCTCTTTTTTGACAGCATCCATTATCTTAATACTTTAAAAATTTATTTTGAAATTTTTCAAAAGCTACTCAAACCTCGTTCATGCTCCAACGTGGCACTTTCTCGCATAATGTACCTAACTGCGATCGTATTTGAGGGTCGACAAAAGCGGAACAATAAACAATGTTTTTATTATCCTTTTAATTTCTTCTCAAGCGCTTCAAGAGCAGCTTTCGCTAAAGAACTTAGAAAAGAGTAGTCTAGTACCCCCTTTTTGTCCGGGTAGCTGAGAAGGTATCGATAAATATTGATACTTAAAAAATTTTACAACATTTTGAGTTATAAACTTGAAAGCTTTTCAGACATTCTTCTTTTCTCTTGCAAGTATTTGAATTCTATACTTTAAAACCGTGAATGTTATGACGGATTTCTTATTGTGAGCATCTTATATTACAAAAGATAGAGGATTTTAACAATTATTCAAAATAGACCGAAGCCTAAAGAATATCTTTGATATATTTCTTTTTGAAGCCTAAGTAAATTTTCCGAACTATCCTAATAACTTTAACCCAATTAATTTCTGATCAAACCTAAGTAAATTAAAATATTTCTTTTCGAAGCCCAAGTATTTTATTGTCTATTTAAGCAATCATAAACTAAAATTTTTTGAAGATGAAACATATATTTAGACTAGCTACCCCAGACTTAAGGTCTCTAAGTTCAGAACAGTTATGGAAAAAAGTAGCTTGAGTAAAATTCTAGCCTTTTATCATAGCCGCCGTATTCCAATGCTATATTAGAAAGCCAGTCCATGCACCGGAATACGTTAACTGATCAAGGGTCATATAAATATCTATTTTTTTTTATTGTTTTAGTTTTTTTGATAATATTTTAATATACAAATCA